>JANHFP010001417.1:76922-93788 GCA_032468135.1 Calamaria suluensis
ACCTGTGCAGTTTGTTTTTCTTGCCTAAATGTAGAACCTTACTTTTTTCTCCATTGAATTTCATTTTGTTAGTTACTACCCATTGTTCAAGTCTGTCAAGATCCTTCTGTACACATACATGAGAAGGCGGCAGACAGAAACTTGAGTCAGAGAAAAGTGATCAAGAAATGTCTACATTTGAATACTGACAATACTCCAGAGGCAGAGATACGTGATGAATCCCAGATTTCAGAAAGATGTGACAATGTAAATATGGGAAACTTCTGTTGATATATTCAAAACCTCTCAGAAATGATTGGAGTTTGGAAGGATATAGGAGCTGTTAATGTACTGCTGATATATGAGAAGGGTGCAAGGAAAGATTTGTGAAAAGGCAGACATGAAGGCATGACTTTAGTTGGTACAGACATTATGGGAAAAACTAAATAACAGAAACCAAAAGGAGAACACCTGGAAAGTTACGATTTAATTAAGGACAGTCAGCATGGATTCGCACAAAATGAAACATGCCCAAAATATCAGATTTATGGAGGAAGTAACAGAAAAACAGACAAAGGTTAAGTCATGGACATAAGGAAAACTTTTGATACAGTACAGCAGAAAATTGACTTGTAAATTCAGAATGGCATTGAGGGGAACTGCAGAATGACCAGAAAGAAGCAATATGGGAGTTTGATTAGAACGAAAATAATAAAATTGCAAAGGTTAGCAGATAAGACATCTGAGGGATGACATGAACATAGCAAATCTCTCTTCATCTCTGTCTGGATATAGAACTAAATGCATTTCATCTTATAAATAGTAGCAAGCTTCTGGTATTTCAGACTATAGCATAAGTGAGATAGAACTGTCTTGGCAAAATTTGGTTCAGATCTTTGTTGCTGTGTTGCTGTTATGTGATCTAACATCTGAATGTCACTGAAGAGTCCAAAGCAAAGGAGCTTTGGAATCCAAATGGCTTTTTAAACTTTTGCTACCTACTCATCTCACTTATATTTGTCTAGCCATGGAAGCACTATCTTCATTTTGGAAGGACCATGTTCCTTCCTTATAATTGACCTAGTCAATTCAGTTTAGATGGGAGAAGGTTCTCCATTAAAGAAGGTGTGCCTCCCATTAGGACTAAGGTCAATTCTGACCTTGGTGATCTTCTGAAAGCAGCTGGAAGTTGGAAATCTTCCAGTGAACACTTGAGGATTGTCACTTGGATTTAATTTTTGGGGTGTTTTGTTAACATGATTTATTGTTTTAGGGATTTCCTGTCTTCACTGTAAGTTGTTTTGTGTTGAGGTGTGTGTGCACTGAGGGAGCTTAACCAATCTCATTGTACAAATGTTGTGCACTGACAATAAAGGTTTGATTACTGATGTAGTCTGCCATGAAGTTAACTTTTTATATTAATTAATTAATTCTGCAGCTGTCCATCTCAATACGCGATTTTGGGCAGTGTATATCATAAAACAATACATATGTCCCACATTTACTTTAGAACATTCATTCCCCTTTTTTCCATGTTGAAAAACAACCCTAGCTACATCTACAATGTGTTAGTATTAGTAGTTCTAGGCGTGTTGTGTCGCGGGAAATGACAGAAGTGGAGGCTTGGTCTCAGTGATAATAGCTCTTTATTAGATCATGGTGACTCTACCCTGGCAGCCTGGTAGCTCTCCTTTTTAAAATGAGCCACCGGCTGTGGGAGCCAATTAGATTTGACTGGCAGGTTTCCGCCCAGCGGTGGACCTTGGTGGAAACTTGCCTGCAAATATGCAACAGGGCACATATGAGATCTACCATTGTTCCTTTGAGATTAATGTTTGGTCTTTCTCTTGGAACTTTTTTTTTAGTTTGCAGATGTTCATTGCCACTCTTTCATCCATTTGGAACTCCCGAGTCTCCTTTCCCAATGGGTCCTGAAGAGTAGCTGTCCATAGGCCATTCAAGTCCAGTGCAGTCCTATCCATTTCTCTTCCATGATAGCCCCAAGCTGGAACTAGGAAAAGCAAATGCTTCTTGCCATTGTTCCATGTTGTAGGATAAAGTTACATGATGCAAATGTGCTGCCGTGAGGATCACCAATTTGGTGAACTGGAGAAGACATCAGATGAATTTAAGAAATGTACAGCCATGGAGGACTCCATATGCCTCCACGATCAAAGACTTTGAGCAATATCTCTAGGAAAGCACTGTTTTGTGTATGTTCTGTTCGCAAAAGGTTGACTTGAGGATAATGAATGATGTAAGAGGATAGCATATATTGAGACAAGAAAGCAAGTGAGAAAAAAGAGGTTTTATGTATCTACACTCTTAGTGATTTACTGATATTGCTAGCAGAGTAGGTAGTTAAAAACAAGGGAGGCTCTGCACAATAGACCTGAAAACTCAGGAATTGTATTGATACGGAAAGACTCCGATCCTGTTACACTCTCTTCCATCAGTTGAACTGAACATCCCCTTTTCTCTTAATATTCCAGCTCAATTGAGTAGGAATGAAGTTATGGCAGACCCTTCCCCCTTCAACTGCTTTGAATTACCAGAGAAAGACAGGCTGGTAAATGCAACAAGTAAAGCAGTAACTACATACTCACACTTATATAGACAAACAAACACAAATTAAAAACACAACTGAAGCATCCTGGAAACTCCCATTACATTAATCAAGTATAACCGAACTATATTTGTTGGGAATGGGCTAATGCACCATGAGATAAAATGTACCATTTGTTCAAGAAAGTGGCTTATCATTTCCCTTTCTTCTCTTCCTGCTGCTCAGTCAAGCTGGTGGTGAGTGCAACTGACTTTTCTGTCAAGCAGTGACTGAACTATCACTTACCACATCATCTCTGTCTTCCCATTCAACCTCAGAGAGGTCAACGCTGCTGTAATTGGGCTTTCTTCGCTTTTTCCCTTCTTCATACTAGGGTCATTAAAAAAGAAAGAAAAGAGAGAAATGAGATGCTGGGTGAAAAAAAACCTTGGCACTTCTATTTTTCCAGTAAATTGACTTTCTTCCCTTATGTTCAATTTTGCATGAATGCATTAAAAAAAACCTGTTCTTTTGGAGTATATCAAGATGCTTTTTTCAACAACCTTCCATGATGGACTACAAACCCATCTCATCCAGCCAGCACAACTAGGCACATTTCAAAGGTATCCTGTTAATCATACTATGCCTTTTCCATTATTGTTCCTATGTTTTATTGGCAACGCATCCTTGCAACAGTTTAAACATACAACAATTAAAAAATAGTGATTACTATTAATTTTCTTACAAAACTCTGTGCCACAGTTTATGCATAAAATTCAAGCTACACTCTGCTGCAAACCACTTCAAACTACAGCACATGGAAAAAACAGAAGACTTTGGACACACTTGCAAAATTTACAAAAGACATATTGAACCTTCTCTACCAGACCCACAGGAAGTAATGTTTCCTAGAGTGTTATCAACAAACTGTTTATATATTTCTATTTAAACAAGATAAGAGACTACTCTTGGGAAGCTTGGTGTTAGTATCTACTTGATATTACATTTTATTTGTTCTTTCGTGGAGAAAAACGCAAGAAACACAGCAATAAGAAAATGTAACAATAAACACTGGTATTGTTATACTGTAAATCTCACTTTTTTTAAAAAATAAAAAATAAACATCACAGTTACAAATGAGTTGACATTGGTGGTGTTTTCATAATGTAGAAAAATCCTGCCCCCTGCTGCATCCAACAGCAAAGAGATCTTACTAAAAATAACTACAGCAATTTCCCAATGTGTAGGTTAAGTCTGGTGTCTAAAATGGAATTTGTTAGCTTTCCAAGAAAATAAATCTTGGAAAATATAAGAAAATATAAGGCTATATTTTAAAGATTGTTATTCATTATTAAAATTAACATTGTTCAAAAGCCATTCTGTATCCATTAGTTGCAATTAGGTTTTAAAATCGAGTTTTTAATCTTCAAGTTGCAACATACAAAATATAAGCAACTGTTATTTCTGAGGGACCTAAATTCTTCATGCAAATATGTTCCTGCATCAGTCAAAAACAGTTGTGCTTAATCATAGCACCATCCTCTGTCACTTGTTTAACAACAAAGCATGGTGAGCTTGCATTCAACTGGTGCCAGGGAACAGTGTCATCATGGATGTTTAAGAACTAGTTATATATATATAGTGCCATAATTGACTCCTACAGCTAGCTTAACAAGGAAATGATGAGCCAGAAGGGTTAGTGATGTAGGGCTGGAGGAAGAGAAAGAGGGAATTTAGGAGCAACACATTTGAGTGCATCCATCCTGGCTTCTGACCAGGATAGGAGACAGGTATAGCTAAAAGGAATGTTGCAGGAAGACAGAAGGGACTGGGCTGGGGGCAATGAAGGAGTGCTGTGGGCACAACTTAATCAGCAATGGCTAAAGTCAGAGTTACAGGCTGATTTCATTGTACCTTTCTTTCAAACAGACATTCTGAGAGTCAAGAAGGCCAGCTAGTAGTTCTTTGTCAGATTTAAAAGCTTTTCTGAAGCCATTTGTGTCAGAGAAACTGGCAGCAAAATACGAGTGAGGGTTATATTTGGGATACCTGGAATGGCCATATTACACCTTTGATCCATGAACTTCACTGGATATCAGTCTGCTTCCTTTTCACACATTAGTTTATGTATGTTTCACTTTTGCTATCCATTTTGTTTGATGTCTGTTGTATTCTGATAAAAAATATGAACCTGACAAAAGGTAAAGAAACTATCCTTCACCCCAAAATCTCTTTAATTTTCAGCCTTAAACTTCCTGAACCTAAGATTATGATTTGTTCTGGATTTGCAATGTGTTTGCCTGCAACATGGATTGGTAAGGACCAAAGTGATGCTACTGGAAGATGTGAAATTCAGAGGTTGCAGAAACATGAGACACACATTCTTACCCTGTCAAGAATGACAAAACATAACATTTCATTGTTCCAATGAAAAGTGTAGCTAGTACTCAGTCAATTTTTTCCCTTTTTAATTCAATCCCTTCATGAAGGCTAGTGTCAACTGAAATATGTAAAAAACTGTAATGGTTAAAGTGTGGTCATTTTCAGTAGGGAACCTGGAGAGAGTGGAAGTTGCTAACTTCATAGTAATTGCTAGGCTGTGTATTTATTTTATTTATTAAATTTATATTTATGTTGCCATCTATTCGCCCATGAAGACTCAAGATGGATTACAGAATATAATAACCACATTTTTTAAAAAAAACCAGTAAAACTAATAAAAAACATATTTCCTCAATCTTTCTCTTTGGTCTTCTTCTATCTTTTGCTTTCCAAAAAGCTGTGGTGTGCTTATTTTCAGCATCATTGGGGATCATGAAATATTATTGGTCACGTGACCTTGAAATATTGCATGATTACCTGACCATTTCCAGAAAACGCTGCTAGCTTGTGCATAGTTTTACAAAAATTAAAGAAAGAAGATGAAACCAAATAGATATTCATTCTTCCGTTCGCCATTTTCCTCATTGTCGTATCTGAACCTTGGAAATGTTTAAGTTCATTTTTTCCCATGTGAAAGAAAATATAAAATCTGTATCTTTTGTGAGCAGAAGAATGTATCAAAAACATAGGATTCAACCCAACTAGTCTTTGATACAGTCCAAATCAACTGAAATATACCAGAAACTTTGATTTCTCCCTTACCAGTTCTAGTCCTGACTTACAGAAGCTGAAAACCTTTCAAAATGAGGAGGACTATATGCTGTCAGCTTCTCACCTACAAAAAAGATCTAAGTTGCTCCACTTACTAGAGGAAAGCTGCCATGATCAGAATCCACTGATTCTGGCAGTCAATGCCATCTAGCTTGAGGTAGCTCTACTGATGTTCTCTCAACTTCTAGAGCCAAAATAAATATCTTTTCCCAACTCCTTCCTTTCATCGAGGTTAGAGGAACAATATTTATGATTCCTGTTAAGAGTAGAAAACTTTCCAAGCTCTGCTCTCATTATTCACATCTATGCCCATAGCTTACAATATCACATCATAAATTCTGGAAATAACATTTCACAGATTTGTGAGGGAAAGTCTGTCTGATCATTTTTTTATCGCAGTCAACTTAGAAATGCATCCTTTGCATTCCTCAGCGACAACCATGACAATCCTTATTGAATCACCTGAAATCTGTTTTTATAATAGAGTGTCAGACTAAACCCAGGTTCATAACCCTATTCAGTCAGAAACCTCTCATTTTATAGTAGTCTGCTTTATCCAAAATGAAGGTAAAAGAGATAGAAATTGTATATTATGCCATATTTATGGAGGAAAGTTGAAATATAATGCAATATGTAATGATATTTCAAATAATTTAAACTGTTTGCTAAGGATACTTTTCTTATTTATTTTAATTATTTCTGCTTTAAATTTACATCTGGTTTACCATCTCAGTTATTTGTGTATATTGTGAAACACTTGAATTGCAACATACATTGTAAATCAAGTAATTTAAAATAATGCAGATTATGTGCAAAATGCTAGAGAAGTCAGTAAAAAAATATCTGTAGGAGAGGTATATTTTTGGTTGAAGATTCAAAAAATGCCAGAATGTAGCAGTAAGACAGTGGAAATAATCCTTAAATACACAAAACCAGAATGGTAATATTCTTGGCCATTTTTTAATAGATAAAACATTTACCTAGTTGTGGTCACTTACAAAGCAAGCCAGATGTAGCATCTGAAAAACCCTGAGAATTTTTCTAAAATATCCTTATTCACTATTAAAAAGGGAAGGAGAGATCAACTCTTGGACCTAAAAATATAGTTTTCTGCTACATTTATTTGAACTGAAGTCCGCATTAAATTGGCATGCCTATGATTTTCACCTTGGGATCTATTTGGCACCAGTACAGATTCTTAATTTAATTGCCTGACTTTTAAGGGATTGATCAATTGATTGATTGAGTTATTGTTGGCACAATTCTAATTGATTTTCTAAAATCTTGGAGTTTTATAAAATACTTATAACTGGCATCATTTTTAACTTCACAAAGTCCTTTACTCAGAGATCTTGAATGTGTGATGGACATGAAGCATGACATGATCCTAGAAAAGGATCTTAAAGGCAAATTTCCAAATTAAGATTGAGTTGAATAAAAGAATGAGATTCCCCCCCCCCAAATAAAGAGCAACCCCAAAGAGGTGGAATTTCCCTGTCTCCCATTTCCTAAAGTTTCCTAAAGTTGGGAATTGGGGGTTACTTGCTTTTCGAATCTCCTCCAGATCATGTGGCTGGTCATTTTTCTTGGCTGGTCTTGGGTTCGAGCCCCAGGTTCTCGTTCGAATCCCCTGCCTAGTCCCAAGCTCGGAGAAGGAGGAGGCCTGCCGCCTGCCTCCCTCGGAGGGCGCCCACCGAAGAAGAAGTCGCTAGGGAAGGAAGGCGTGCCCAGCAACAATACCCATGCTTTTGACTCCGGAGTCCATTCAAGCAGAAAAATGCAGCTCTCTTAAAAGGGCAATGCGAAGAGGGATCAAGAGGGCTAGAAGCGCAGTGCGTCGAAAAGTCCATTGGGCCCTCTGAGCAAGTTGGTGAACATGCAGGTGTAAATTGGGTTTTATTTGATCAGCCTTTAAAATATTTGGATTTTAAATTTTAAGTGTAAAGTTATCTGTGATAGTGTTTTAATTATGGCTGTAAACCGCCCCGAGTCCTCGGAGAGGGGCGGTATATAAATTTGATAATAGTAGTAGTAGTAGTAGTAGTAGTAGTAGTAGTAGTAGTAGTAGTAGTAGTAGTAATAGTAGTAGTAGTAGTAGTAGTAGTAGTAGTAGTAGTAGTAGTAGTAGTAAAAGGCAGACTGTAGTAAAAGGTAGTAGTAAAAGGCAGACCGTCAGACAGCTCAGGCAGAGAGAAACCAGTCTGTTGTCAATAAAGAGTTGTAGTCACTGAAGAGATTTGGGTCCTGTCTTTCCTTCACCAACTTAACACTGGTGACAAAGGTGGGATCGGAAAGACAATAATCGGAAGGGGGGCACCAAAGACATCATTAGGCCACAGCACAGAATGCTATTATATCTGCCACTGTAATGACCAACTACGTCCCACCATATCACTTCAATCCGAGAACAACCAAATGGAAGTCATGCATGCTACGCATCAAATGTTTCCTAGAAGCAAATGACCTACAGGGCCTCTCTGAAAATCGGAAGGGATCACTCTTTCCTAGTTACTGCAGAGACAAAGTACTTGACACAGTAGAGGCGTTATTCGCACTGGCCACTATCCAGGCCATTCCATGGGGCATACTACAAAATGCGCCTCAGGCACATTATGCCCCCCTGCAATCTAAATTTATCTACCAATGAGATTTCCACAGACTATGGCAAAATGAGGGCAAATCAGTGAATCAATGCATGGCAGCGCTAAGGAAGGCTGCGGTGACTTGCGAATTCAAAGAGTTAGATGACGTGCTGTTGGAGAAGCTCATCAACAGGGTGAGGGACCTTAGTCTCCAAAGACGGCTGCTAGCAAGGCCAACCCTCACCCTGCAGATAGCATTCGATGAGGCAAGAGTAGGAAAGTCATCACAAAAATCCGCAGGTGCATTAAAAATGGAGGGAAACCCCCCAAGTTCATGCCAAACTGCCACCACAGTGCATCGCAAGAGTGCCAAGCAAGTTGATGTTTCCGACAATGAGGAAAGTTACATCTGCCACCTCCACCCCAAGAAGGATAGGAAGCCAATAGAGGATTACAGACAGTCATGGTGCGCCAATTACGAAGACCACCAACGGGTGGCATGCAGACATAAGGAAACCAGATGCCAATGATGTGAAAAGAAAGGGCACATTGTGAAGGTCTGCCAAGCAAGTCAACCAATGTCCCTGAGAAACTAGAAATCACATGTTTCTAGCCCAGCAGAGAGGCCCAAGCATTCAGCATGCAAACCTTGGCCAAGAAGAGTTCCCCTCATCAATGACCAAGATACCTATCATATTCACTGAACAACAGCCATTAGAAAGATCCATGTGACAGTCCAGATTGAGAGCTGAGCTAGACATGGAGGTGGATACCGGGTCATTGCTCACAATAGTTTCCTGGAAAACCATCTGTGCAGCTGTGCCCAACATCTGGAAGAGAGACCTAAAGCCACACAGAGAGGCATTTAAATGTACCAGATTGCAATTAGGTGTGAGCGTAGCACCTGGCCTTTTCCAGAGCACCATGGAGTGATTACTGCAGGGTATCCACAGGGTAGTCTCCTACTTTGATGACGTCCTCATCTCTGCCACCTCTCAACCCCTCCTATTTGATCACCTGCGTGCAGTACTGACCAGGTTTAGGGAAGCAGGCCTCAAAGTAAAACACAAGAAATATCAGATTGCGGTTCCCCGGTGAAGTTCCTGGGGTACATGATCGATGGGTCTGGGATTCACCCCATACAGAGCAAGGTTACGGCCATTAAACAAGCACCCACTCCGAAAAGCAAAAAGGAACCACAGGCGTTTTTTGGATTATTAAATTTATATAGCATGTTCCTCGCCAATAAGGCCATGATTGCAGAACGTCTGCACCAGCTGCTAGAAAAGAACGCTCCCTGGCGTTGGGGTCCTGGCAAAGCTGCTGCCTTTACTGCTGTTAAAAGCCTGTTATCCTCCAGCAGTGTCCTCCTACACTATAGCAAGTCTCTTCCCCTAGTCATCATGTGTGATGCCTTGCCTTTGGGAGTTGAGGCTATCCTGAGTCACCAACTGCCCTGTGGTAGGGAAGCTCCCATTGCATTCTATTCCAGGACTCTGGCCACCGCCAAATAGAACTACAGCCAGCTGGACAGGGAGGCGCTGGCTGCAGCTGCCAGGGTTTGGTGGTTCCATGACTATTTGTATGGTCACAAATTCACCCGTTACTGACAATACTTACTAGGAGTGATTGCTGAGGACCACCCTACGCCCACTATCTGTCCCCATGGCTCACACGTTGGATGATATTCTTGTGATATTGTTCATGACTATGTTCTAGTTCACTGGCTAGGACGAGCATTGGGCCATACTGATTCCCTCAGCCACTGCCCATTGCTGGAGCTGGTGGAGGACCCTGCCCCAGTATGCACAGTACTCCTCATAGAGGACCTTGTGCCTGACTGGCTATCGACCATTGAAATTGCACATGCCTCTGCCAAGGACATTATGTTCCACTGCATCATGAACTATGTCTGGTGGGGGTGGGCTCCGATCAACTACTGCCAGAATTCAAACTGTATTGCATGAGAAAAGTTGAATTATCTGTATTAAAGTGATGCCTGTTGTGGGTGAGCAGGTTGTCATACCCCCGGATCTAAGAAATGCTGTGTTAAAGCTCTTGCATGACGGCTACCCAGGTATCGTTTGTATGAACGCTCTGGCCCAGAGTTATGTCTGATGGCTGAACATGGACCATGAAATTGCGTCTTGGGTTGCATCCTGTTCACCCTGTCAGGAATCCACACCAGCCCTTCTGACTGCTGCTGCCAGGGAATGGGAAGCCCCTAAAGGTTCCTGGGCTAAACTCCACATAGATTTTGCAGGGCCAGTGAAGGGCCAGACCTTCCTAATTGTTGTTGATGCCTTTTCTAAATGGATGAAAATTTTTCTTATGCACAGCACAACATCTGAGGCAGTCATCCGAACCCTGAGGTTACTATTTGCCACCCACTGGTTGCTGGATGTTCTCGTCTCCAATAACAGATCTCAATTTACTGCCAATGCATTTGAATTATTTCTGGCCAATTTGGGGGTCAGGTGGCCCCATTCCACCCTGCCAGCAATGGGCAGGCTGAACATTTCGCCTGTTCTGCTAAGGACTGCTAAGGAGGCACTCTGGATTCCTGCCACGGTGACAGAAATCTCTGGCCCTCAATCATTTGTACTTGAATTAGAGGACATCAGATGATGGCAACGGCACCTGGACTAAATCTGGGGCCATTTAGACCGACAACCCGAGTCACCACCAGACACCGAATCCAACCAGAACCCCATCACTAGTCTGCCTAAAAATAACACTAACTCAAACCTGATTGTACGACAGGATCATGCACCTGATGAGCTGTGACTCCACCGTTGACTTCCAGAGAGGCTGGTCCTGCTCGAGCCTGCCATGCCGTGTGACGCAGTTCCAAACGATCCATTGAGGAACACTGCCCGCCTATAATCCAACCTCTCGGGCTGATAACCAGGCTCCAACTAAACTGCGCAGGTCATCTAGGACCAAACGAAGTCCCGCCTACCTGTGTGTTGTCTCTACTTACTTATAATCTGTCGTGATTGGATATGCTCTTAACCATGAGGGGAGGGATGTTGAATACTGAGTTCACTCAAAGTTCACTTGTAACAATTGTATATAGGAGTTCACTCAAAGTTCACTTGTAACATTTGTATATAGTTTTCTCAAATTCTGCTTCTTATTGAACAATCCGGTGATTATTCTGTTCTTCAGAATTCTGTTTTACACCATTTTTGCCTGTAGTCAAATGTTTTCCATCTACCAATAATGAGTATGAGGCTGAATTTCCCTATTATCTCAGGATATGGGCTGGAATGAAGAGATTTAATTGACCAGTTGAGAGATAGAGTGTCAGAAGAAACATAGGAGAAATTCACTGAGCAAGACACTTCAGATGCCTTATCAGCATTAATCCAAGCCTGCTTTGGTAGTGATGAAAGACTAAAAGAATTACTACAGAATATGAGCATGAAAGGAACATGACATTATTCCCTTTCATTCCATTTATTTTTGTCTTGCATATCTAAGACACTATTGTTGAATCCATGGAAATAGAAGCTAGCAGCACTCCAACATGACCTGGGGTGATGGTACTTGTGCCAACAGAGAGGGCTCGGTGTGCCACCTCTGGCACCCATGCCTTAGGTTCGCCATCTATAACTGTGTGGTTTGGTTCTGCACCTGAACAAGACAGACACAGACTTCAGAGGATAATTAGAACTGCAGAAAAAACTATTGCTACCAACCTGCATTCCATTGAGGACTTGTATACTGCATGAGTCAAAAGAAGGCAGTGAAAATATTTAGACCCCTAACATCCTGGACATAAACTGTTTCAACTCATCCCCTCAACATAACACTATAGAGCACTGCACACCAGAACAACTAGACACAAGAACAGTTTTTTCCTGAACACTAAACAAATAATTCCCTCATCAATATCAAACTATTCACCAAGTATGCATTACTATTAATCTTCTCATTGTTCCCATCACCCATCTTCTTCCACTTAGGACTATATGACTGTAACTTTATTGTTTGTATCTTTATGATTTATATTGACTGTTTCCTAATATGATTTGATTGCTTACCTGTAACCTATTATTAACATTAAGTGTTGTACCTTATGATTCTTGATGAATGTATCTTTTATTTTATGTACACTGACAGCATATGCACCAAGACAAATTCCTTGTGTGTCCAATCACACTTGGCCAATAAAAAATCTATTCTGTCCTGTCCTGTCCTGTCCTGTCCTGTCCTATCCTATCCTATCCTATCCATGGCTATACAATTTCAGACAAATGGTTATCTCTTTTTGAAAGCCTCCAATGAGGAAGTTCCCCAATTCCTGAATGAAAGCTATTGGTTGATTGGTTGATTGCTCTTACCCTTAGGAATTTCCTCCTTAGTTAGAGGTTGCTTCTTTGCTTGGTTAGCTTGCATCATCTCTTGTCTTGCCTTTTAGTGCTTTGAAAAATAGTTTGATCTCCTTGTCTTTGTAGGAGTCCCTCAAATATTGGAATAATTCTATCATGTTTCCCATATTCCTTCCGTTATAATATACTCTTTCTCTAAGCTCTAAAACCAACTGTCTTTGGATGTGGAAAATGTCAAACAGTGAATTTAAGACAAAACATAGATCTTTTAAGTGTAGACACAACACATTTAAGCATGTAATATACTGAAAATAAAATTCACTATTGCTGCTAAATTATGTATTTATTTTTAATTACCATCTGTTCACATGTCAATATTGCGTGGCTAAATTAAGAAATTTTGAAAGGCAAAGGATGCTAGACTTTTCTGCAGAAAAGTAAAAAATCTGTACTGTATTTTAATATTCAGCATTTATACTACCGTCCCTGTCCTAATGTCCTCTTTATTTGTATTCATTTCATGTACTTTATTCATGCCTATACTTATATATATCACCTAATATGTAATAGACAAAAATAAATAAAAAAAAAGTTTACGAAAGCTCTACTTTCAAACAGCAGCGAATTTTACACATTCTACTTTTCACGCATCGCCTCCAAGCAAGGAGTTTTTCTTTCTAGAGCAGGGTTCTCCAACCTTGGTAACTTTAAGCCTGGCGGACTTCAACGCTCAGGTTTCCTCTAGAAACCCCCTGCGTCTGCGCATCGTGTTGCGACTTGCGCCTGCGCAGCACGGGCCGCTTTTTCTCCCTTGGTAACGGAACCCAACCCAACCGGTCCCTGGTTCTCGGCTTCGCTGGCTCTCCTTCCCTGCTTTCTTTCCGGTTGACCGTCGCCGCTATGCAGGGGGAAGATGCTCGGTACCTCAAAAGGTAATGGCTTTCTCGCCAAAGTGGAGCGGGAGAGCGAGCGATGCACTGAACCGAGAGTCAGAGCAGAAGTAGGGGCGCGGTTCTTCCGCTGGAAAAAAATGGCAGGAGGAGAACGACGCCTCGGCTAGGAAGGCTTTTCCGAAGGTGTTGAGCTGCGCCAGGTTCGGACTAGTGCCCAGTAGCTGGCCGGTATTAAGGGAAAGGACCGTGGTGGGAAAGCCTACTCTTTTCGGGCGTATTGCCCCTACGGTGGCCTTAGCTCTTTGCTAGGCCCCTTGGACCCCGACCCAAGAGGAGAGCCCAAACGGAGACCCTTCTGCATGCAGACTTCGGGGATGAGCTTTAGTGGGTAACAGACCGCTTCCTCCGAAGCAGAGTTGTTGGTGCCTAGTCCACTGAATGTAATGACGTAATTGCAGGTGCCGACCTTGAAGCTGCTCGTGGGTTTCCAATAAACTAATAGAGCGGCCTCTTTGGATTCTGTATTTTTTAAGGAAAAGAGGCTGAGTCTGTAAAATGAACGCTGAGAAGAGGAAAAGTGAAGAGGTCAGGGAATGAGATATAGGATGGGTAATGATGATCAGAGAAAACTGGATTGAGCTGCTGGACAGGTCATTGTTGAATGATAGGTGAGTCTTTGGCCTGATCTAATTGCACAATACTTTATTTTCTCATGATGCTGCCTGATCAATGAGAGTTGAGAACTGCAAGTCCAAATTTTGAATATGGTTTTAGTCTGGGATTGAAGGAAACTTGGAGGCTGCTTTTTGTTTACTAGTGGTAAGAATGAAATTGTCTGTCAAACTGGGGATGATATCTCAAGGGTAAAATGGTATAAATTACATTGCTCACAATGGGAAAATAATATATTGTACCTGTTTACATTTTACCATGGAAATGTCCATTCTCTCTGCTGATGTTAGGGATGATCTCTATTGCTTTTTGGTGGGATATAGTTTCGCTTTTTTAAAATTTGCATAGCTCACAAGTTGAAAGTAATATAAAGGAAGCATATGTAACAGGTGCTTTATAAAATAGAATATAGATTATCTTTTTTCCCCAAAAAGAATTTATTGATTTTTATTGGGTAAGAGGATAAGGAAAGGTTTTACATCAATTTGGTTATACAACGTCTTGGTTTTTGAAATAAAAAGGTATAATACACAGTGTGTTTATGACTTTATGACATTATATTTTTAACTTTCAAATGGCTAACAGTAGGAAATTTCCTGCTCTGACATTTTCAAAACAGTTACTAAAATATTTTTTCAGTCTCCAGTTATCTAATTATTATTTTCATATTCTATTGAGCACACCAAACATCTTATTTGTCTTGTGATCTCTCCTGGGCGACAGTCCCCCCCCTCCAGTTCCAGGTCCCCCGGCCTGCTCTCTCCCTCTTTCTTTGTTTTGGTCTTGTCCCCTCTCCTCTCCCTTCAGGCCCCAGCTCTTTACTTTCTAGGAACATTTTATGTTCATTGAAAAAAGCCTCTGCTTCCTCACAATTTTTTAATCTAAATATTTTTTCTTCCCAGAATACTAGTACACCCTCCGGTAATAACTATTTGAACATAATTCACTTTGCAAACAATTTCTTGGTCAGAAATTGATATTTTCTCCTGGTCTCCTTTATTTTTCTCGGAATTTGTTTCAGTACTGCAATATCCCTTCCCTGGTATCTTAGAGACCCCCCTCAATGCTCTCAATACCTCCTCCCTTGAGGCTCTTCTCATAAATTTTATACAAATCTCTCTTGGGACATTATTTATTCTTGCATAGCTTGAATTAACTCTATATATCTGATCAATGTCCCCACACATTAATGCTTTATCCATTCAAATTAAATCTGATAACAATTGACTCTATTTCTTTTAGATCCTCCCCCCTTTCTTCAACCACATTTTGACAGCTCAAAAAGCAAGACAGCCTCTTCAATTCCATAGCTGCCTTTGTGTTCTCGAGATTCTGGTTCTCTTTTTGTAGTTTTTCCACTTATATCTATTTTCTCTGTTTTGTCCTCCATCTTTTTTATATTCTGTTTATTTTCTGTAGTAGCTTGCTGCAAATTTTTTAGTTCTTGTTTCAATTCTGCTGACTCTCTTTTCATCTGTTCACTTAACCCATTTATGTCTTTTCTCATCGCTTCAGTCACTTGCATTATATCCTTAAGTGATGGTTCAGTCTTTTCTTGTAAAAAAGAAGCCGCTGTTCATTGAGATGGACTGACATAAGTGGATGAAGTGGCCGAGACCGATTTTTTGGAACCTTTTGAAGGCATCTTTCCAGCTTTAGAGTCTATTAATTAACACAACAAACAATGCACCAGATTTTAGACCAAGTTCCCAATTATTCCAAATAGACAGATGTGGACAGAACTGGAGAAGACTAGGTTTTGTTGAGTATAGTTCCAGAAGTCAGTGGAGCACCCAAAGCCAAATATCCTTTATTTTTTCTTTTCTTTCTTTCTGAGCTTTTCCCTCTCGGGATATAGGCAAAGACAGCAAGATGAGTGAATGCCCCCCCATTTGCAGCTGCATAACCGTTTACTTTGAAGCCAGGTTCTCAGAGAGAGCTATCTCGTTCCGCTGATAAACTCAGGGTTACCAACTTTGTTTCTCTTTCTCCGCTAGAGGCCACAGTAAGGAAGATGACAGAGAGGCAGAAAAACATAAAATGAAACATTCTTCTAGGGTGTTAGAAGCCCACCATACCTGTTCTCTTCAAGATTTGGAGAGACTGCCCTCCAACCTGCTACACGAATCAGTTATACATTATCTACATTTGTAACCACCGTGCTCTTTAAAAGAAATATAAAAATAGCTATCAAAGCTGTTTCTTCCTTCCATTCAAAACACCACTTCCATTTCAAGGGAGCCGAATCCACTCCCCTCTAATTTTCTTTTAAAATCCACAAACTGAAAACACAGCCATCCAGACTGAGAGCTCAGTTGAAACAAAGTTCCATCTGTAATCCACAAGTGTTACTTGGTATTCTGCTCTCTGCTCCATGCTTGGTGGAAATGGCGGCTAGCACAGCTGCCTCCGTTCCCGTGGCTCCTAGGGCTTGTCTGGTTGATTTGAGGTGATCACTATCACCTCTGTCAATCCAGACGTGTGCCCCTCAGGTCGGTCACCCTGAGGCTTTGGCTCTTAAGAGCCCACCAACGGGGAGGAATTCGGACACCCAGAACAAGGCTTGTTCTGGTGTGACCGTCTTCAGAAATGAAGAGAATGTAGATTATCTTGATCAGTTCAAACTTGTTATAATAAAATTTTTATTGTAAAGCAATTCTTACAAAACATTTCAATTATCACATAACATATATAATTTTTTGAAT
>JANHFP010001417.1:104997-115804 GCA_032468135.1 Calamaria suluensis
ATTTAAAAAACCAAATACCCAAGGCTGCAATCAATTAAAATCTCAATAAAACATTTAAAATTTAATTTACTTTAATTACTTTAATTACTTTTGTGGGTACAGGTAGGCCACTCTATATCAGTGGTCTCCAACCTTGGCAACTTCAAGACTTGTGGACTTCAACTCCCAGAGCTCTATATAATTTGAGGCTCTATATAATTTGAGGCTGTTTTCCAGATTTATTTTCATTTGGTTTTAGGGGCTGAAAAAGTTGCATGCATTTTTTTGTAAACTAGGTTTGATATATTGTAACTCTTCCTTTCTCTCTTATTTTCCTAAGGACATTTGAGCTGCATACTTCTCAGATGATTGGCATGTGTCCTTGATTCACTCGTGCATGTAAATATCCATGCTGCGCAGTGGAGCAGGCATATTTGATGTGTGCTCCATGCATGCTCACTACCATTTTCGACAGGTGAGGCACAGCAATTAGCTCTGCCGCACCTATTCAGATGGCAAAAAAAGAAGGAATAAAGGTAAAAAAATTGCCAGGGCAGGCAGAAAGGCTTAGCTTGTGGCCATAGAGAACCGATTCACACAGCTATACCGGATCGTGCAAACCGGGAGCAACCCACCACTAGTTTAAGACAAAGAAGACTCGCTATCTGGACTGCATTCCATAGATCTCCAGAATGCAACATCACAAATGAACAACGGGGCTTGGGTGGCAGGGCAATCATTTTTTTTCCATATTCCAATTGGAACACTGTACGATTTATTTGTACTGTTTTTTTTCCCCTTATGAGTTCTTCCTCTTCATGTTATAAGGCAATAATCTGGTATGAATAAAATGAATTTCTAGTTTCAGACTTTAGAGAGCTATGGGAAATATCATCTAAAATGATACGGTGCTATATTAGCCCTAGAAGTTTACGCATAATCAAATTTAGCACTATACTTATTTCACTAAAAATCCCATTCTGTTTGACAATGCTTCTCCTGCACAGCTGAATGCACCCATTGATTGCAATAAATGTACCTTCAGATCAATGATGTGCAGTCATTAAAACATCCCTTGGTGGAAAACTCACTGTTAATAGCTTTCACAGATGTTCTGCATAACCCAGCTTTACCCCCAGGATGCAGAAATGATCTAAAACCTGCTGAGAGGAGTTCTTTTCCCCCCTGTAAATTATTTTCTTGTGGATTTTTATACAATGAGAATGCAGCTCTCTTCTAAAACTCTATGATTAAGCATAAAAGTTATAAGATATTTCAAAACAATGTTTAGCTCAATGATTTTAAGCTAACCCACCTGTCCTGATCAGGCACATTTTAAAATAGTGATGTCAGGAGTGTCCACGGAGTGAGGTCCAAAGCTACATAAAGGCATTCTTATTTTATTGCCATTTACACCAAACAGCTGGAATTCTGGTAAGCTGCCAAAGTATAGATGTTTTAATAAAACTGATCTTTGGAGAAACTGAAAAAATTATTAAGAAAAATTGCCCAGATGTGAAAGAGTTTACATTTAAAAACAAAGCTCCTTTAATGGATATGAGTAATCATTTCCATGCAGTAAACTACAATGTGATTTCATATCTAAGGTATGAAAATAATTTTCTGATTCCATGACAGTAATTTGGGATGTGATCTCTAACTGTAACTTTCTCAGACAACGTTTGTGCTTTATTTTTCATAAGAAGGTAGCATCTATTACAGTGACTGGCAAAGAACTGGATCTAAGGATATGTCAGTTGGAAAAGTGAAGTTGATGCTGCTGAAGTTTACAGAATTTGATGCACAATTATAGAGTGAGCACATGTCTTCAGATAGTATAAAAAATCACAGACCAGCAACAATCATGTCACTCTTGCACAAGACATTGTACAGTGGCTTCTACAAAGTAGAACAGACTTGTTTGCTCCTACCAGTTGTCTTTTGTGATAGAAGCAAGTCTTTTTCTTTGGACCTAGCTCTATACATTTTTATAATTTACAATTCTACAAATACAATTAACTTTGACTGAGTAGCAGTTTACAAATGGATAAGTTACCTTGTATTTTGGAATTGCCTTCAGAAGTTCTTTCACTGGAACATCTGTGCCTACAACTCCCAGGAGAATGCCTTTTGATCTCTATTTCAAAATAAATATATATTTAACATTGGGTCAATAAACAAGTTAAAATCAGAGGCTTCAACCAATCAGTTTGATTCCACATGAGTTAAAACTGCACCAAGGAATAAAGCATTTTTTTCCTTTATTGAGAAGGATTCCTGTAGTTAATCTGCCTCTCTAAGGCCTAGGCCCATGTGAACCTGGGCAACCTCAAGTCTCATCACTGCACTGATGGCCACATGGCAATTCCCACACAGCATCAGGAAGGAAGACTTCTTCTTTGGTTCTCATGGATGATGATAAGTGAAACACCTTCAAAGAAAATACAAGAAAATTCAGTTGCCTCCTGAAAAAGGACTTTTGGGACTTCCTTAGAAGAACCACACTGAAAAATGCTGGGTGAAGTATTAAGTTAAAGCAAAGGGCCTCTCTGAGACGTCGCATGGACCTAATATCCAAAACTCCAAAATCTTCTAATCCTGGAAAGAAAAGCGTAGATGATGTGCAACATTTCAGCTGATAAGGGTGCTTTCTGTTAAACTCTTTGAGCCTGGAACTGTATCATGGAAAAATGCTGCATGAAACTATGCAATTTACTTTGGTTTCTCCTCAGATTGTGTAAATCTTTCGCCTTTTATGGAAATATGCAACTTACATCCCCAGCCGCCTGATCCTGCTAACTGATACCTCAAAGGGAAGTATTAAGTAAAAGCAGTTTAAAAAGTTAGAAACAAAGCAGAATGTTAAAAACATATTAAAACTTTGTTGAACTTGTTTTTTTTTCCTTAGGCAACCTTATACTACAAGTACAGACATTTGTTCTAATCAAGAATTCTATAGGAACAAAATTAAAAGTGCATGCATTTGTCTTTATGTATATATGTATAGTTAACTGTGTATGTGTGCAGGGTGCTACTACAGGCAAGAGTTTTACACAGCCAGATACTGTATAATGAGTTCTGATGTTTGAGACATAATGCAAATAATCTAGGAGCAGTTAGCATGCTTACATGTAATTGAAACAAATTATTCTCAAACATTTATAACAATTTTTAGGTTTTATATCCTGTTTGATATATTCCCTTTCCCTTTTACAAGCTTCAATAAACATGCAAATAAAGAGCTTGGCATTCTCGATTTTGTGCTTCATGAATTCATGGCACTATATTTTGAAAAGTATTTAATGCTCATTCTTATTAACAATGTGTGCTTTTATTTCAACAGCTAGTGCAGATATATGGAGAAACAGCAGATTCTAACAGAAATACCCATGATTTCATCAAGCCATTCAAATACTGTATGTGCTAATTTAAAAGCTTTCATTTTCCAGCCGATGACTGTGGGAATACTTACAGTCTCATTTTGCTTACTAAATACTGGCATGGCAACAGTGGTCATCAAAACCAATCCCTGATTGTCAGCAAGCTATGTTTTTAAAAGAGAGAGAGAGATCAAGAGAACACAAACTAAGGTCACAGCAATGAAAACATTCAAAGGAAGAGACTTCTGATTTACTAAAACAATAGCATTTAAGTATAAACCTAGGTTGCATTGTTCTGGGGCATCTCAAAAGCATGGGCTAAGGCTCTAATAAAAAAGAAATAAAACACTTGGTGATAGTTCATTCATCTGTTGGGTATATGATGAAAATTTTGTATTCATTTTCTGGACATTTGGTTTCTCATAGGAAACCACATTTCCCTCCCACCCTAATGATCACACCACTGCAATAAAAAAACCCATGGGGCATTAATGACATCAGTCTTCAGCTGGTTTCTGCATTCTGTTATTGATGAACAGCATGACCACAGAGAAATAACTGTAATTTTGGTAACCTTGAATTTTCAAAAAAGGAGCAATGTTAAAAGGAATAGATTTTAATCTTGCTAACCTCGACAAACTCCCGGCTCACAGATTGCATTATTCAGGCGAACACAAATGTCAGGCAAACTCCAGATAAATAGAAAAGCATTTCTGCATAGTGACTGAACCCAACTCCAATTCCACTGTCAGTCAGTCTAAAGCTTCGACCCTTTTAAGATATACGTTGCAATTAAACATGCATTAATTCCATATTAAGAGTGTGAGTAGTTTATATAAAAAGGGGAAATCTTTTTTTATAGAGTTAATGGTTGATGAACTTTTCTGAAGCTGGTCCTATATATAAGTTATACGAGTTTTTCTTATATAAAGTATTTTAGTAATTGTTTTGAAAACGCTGGAGCAGGAAATTTCCTATTGTTAGCCAATTGTAATGTAAAATAAGCTTTAAAGTTATAAACGTACTTTGTATTATGCCTTTCAATCTCAAATAATAAGACATTGTATAATCAAATGGATGTAAAACCTTTCCCTATCCTTTTACATTTTTCCCTATCCCAAGAAATACCAATATTATTTTTTTTTGGGGGGGGGTTCTTATATGATTTTCCAAATCCCAGGGGGTTTGTCTCGTCTTGATATGATTTAGGCATTGCAAATGTAAACTATGGTATATTGTGTGAGACAAGCACGTAACTAAAAACTAAGACTAGAAATTAGATACCTCACTACAAAATACATATGTAAAAAAATATTCTTTAATCTTCTACTATCAGCAATACTACTCTATTGCTGGTAGAAGAAGAGTAAAATTAAAGCCTTCAAATACAGTGTGAACAAAAATGGACTGTGGTGTGGAAAACATTTCTCTGGAATTTTTTATTGCCTCAGGAATTTCTTTCACACACAATTCCTATATAGGTCTATCCACAGCTTTTTCCATCCATTCCATCTATTTTATTACATCCCCAGACGGTAAAATCAACAGGTTTCTGTTGCTTGTATTATTCCAACTAGAAGCATAAAGTTGTACATGGGCATCCCAAAACAAAAATTGCCAATTCACAAAATATTTGCATACAGTTGTTTATAAGTTCAAATGATGCTCTTAAAATAATTGCTGCAATGTGAATGTAAGTAAGTAAGTTTAACCAAGCTGGGAATGGTTTGGATTAGGTGACCTAATCCAGATAAACATGAGGGCTTGAGCTCATTCCAAGAAACCAATTTGAGTAACCACTGTAATTCTCATGAAGATAAAATGAGGAAAAGCATATTCTTGTGTACAAGTTTCTGTTACTATAGCTATACTAATATTAGTTAGTATAGTTATATTAAACTAATAAAATTAGTTTTAGATATATATGGCAATGGTTTCTTAATCTGGTCTACCAAACAGAATAGAACAGAATAGGATTCTTTATTGTCCAAGTGTGATTGGACACACAAACAATTTGTCTTTGGTTATATGAATAGGGTTGACATCAAGATCAATTCCAAAGTTATCCCTACCTTTGGCTTATGATAATTTAAAACTGCCTGGGCTGCCCTTCAAATCCATTTTAAAGAGCAAGTTGAATGTTGGAGTTTAGCAGGAAGAAGGAAGGAGCAAAGTTGATGTTCTGAGACATTTTTTAAATTTTTATGTGCAGCTTCATCTAAAGTCATCTGAATAGCTGCTAACTGCAGTGTTTGTGTCTTGAGTAGCTTCTTTCTACTTGGTCAACTTTAGGGAAGAACAAATGCAGTTCCAACTGTGATCCTCTAATAAGTAAACATGGGGATGAATGGACATGAATTCTCAACTGGAAGTTTCAATACTTGTGATATATTCCTTTTTCAACCAGAAAAAACCACATGACATATATTTGTAGTAAATGCAAATTGGTAGCAATTGTCAAAGAAAAAGTCAAAGAACCGCAGCAGCAAGTGGATATAGTTTAGCTGATGAGAAAGGATAAAAAAATTCTTAGTTTAAATAAAAGAGATATTACACATAATCTAAGAGTTAATGCAATTCTCCACAAGATAAGAAGAGTATAAATCTGGTGCAGAAAATATTCTTCACTACAGCAACCCAGAAAGAGTTTTAGACCCCTGCAGCTAAAACATATTTTTAACATTTAATAAAGAGAAACTAAAGAAGAGAAGGATAGTTGGTGGCACTCTAAATTCCAAAGAAGACGCCTTATACGAAAGAAGAGTCACAGTAGTTGGCGAGTCACTGCTATAAGGAATATATATAAATACAATATACAGTAGGCTGGATTCACTGTCAAATCTGCAAGGAGCTAAAATCAGGATGTAATAGAATGACTTCCAGGAATTCTCAAGTATAATTATCCCCTTCCTGTTAATATATGTGGGAACCAGTAATACTTTATAGAACAGCCACAACTACCAGTATATCACTAAAGATTTTAACAAAACCTTGAAAGAAAGGCTAAGTCCTGGGGGCTTAGGTGATTTTTAGTTAATGGAAAGATCTGAAAAAAATAAAGAGGAATACTGCAAATCAATGACTACCTACACAAATGATATTGACAGAAAAAAATTGACAGAAAAAAATTGACAGCTTGAGTTATCCACGTGATGGTCGGTGGGCATGAGATGCATAGAATTTCTCAAAGAATGATTAAAATGAATATTTAGTCGCAATCATGCTAATTTGATTTAAGGGGACATCAATTCCTTTGAGTGCTGGAAATAAAGAATCACAAAGTAGGACCACTGACAAGCATTTGCACTAGTAGGAAGTAGGGTCATTACACAAATGGGTCACCAGTGAAATATCAGAAGGAATACTGGCTCTTAAAACCTTGTAGTTTTCAGTATCTAAATAGCAACCGGCCATAAACATCAATATTTCTAGTAATTGTGAATAACTGGATTTCAAATATTAACATAATACTTAATACAATTTGTTTGTGTCATTGTCAATACAATGTTATTTGTATTTTGAGGTCTTCTGCATTCCAACCTCAAATGGAAGGATGTGTGTTTGTCCTTTGAAATGCAAGAATAATTAGATTAAACGTACTAACAAAGTCCAGATTCTTCCACCCTATTGCTTTGATTTTTAAAGGCAAACATATTGCTACTTCATCTTAAGTGCTTTCATGAAAGGGTATTTTCTTACATTTCATGAGGCGCTTCCATTTCCAAGTGTAAATGGTGCACGTAAAACATTTAAGCAGACAGAAAGATATAATGATTTTGGGGTAGGGGGGAAGCATTTGGTATGTTGTACAATTACATTCCTTTACTTTGTGTCTACACACAGAGTGTACACACGCATGTGTACTAATGTAGAATCACCTAAACAGTCACATCACACACACGCACACATGCACACACACACACACTTTAAAAGATGAAAATCAGATTTAAATAATAAAACTTTTCAGATTCCTAAGACTCCACGGCAATTTCTTCATTCCGGTCCTTGCTGCATTCTTGAAGAACTTCCTCCCTCGCTTCTGAAGCCAGGATTCAGAGGGAAGGAAGAGATATCTTGAATTTGGAGAATTTTCCTCATAATGGAGTATAGATTTAGCACTAAGGTACTAAAACCCAGGTAGTACCTTCTCTGAACTTATCAATTATTGTCCCACATACTCATCCTTTGAGATGCCATTGCCTTTGGTACCTGCCCTTCTCCTTGGGACACCTTCCCTAATTGCTCACTTCTCTCTCCCCACTCACAATGGTGAATGTCAGGATTTGCCCTCCATCTCTTGAGAAACTGAACATAGAGATGGATCAAAGGGAAGCATGTCTTGGCATTCACTCACAGTCCCAAATCTGAAAGGAGCTACCAGTTCTACCAGACTATTGTCCACTTTTAGTGGGAAAAATATGATTGGTCTTCAGATGGTCTACGTCCATCAAAAAAAAGTTTGATGTATCTACTACGCCTACAAAAAACTATTTGGGCTTGTCCATAGCAGTAAAGCAACAGTGAAGGGACAGTGGAAGAAAGGAAAGAGGAGGGGTAATGTGTTTATTCTCTAATAACAGGCTATGGGATCCAGTACTGGGGTTTATTATATGAATTTTCTCTATTGTGTTGTTGGCTATAATATAAAAAGTAAGCTTTGTGCTGCAGCAGTGGTGGATTACTACTGGTTCGCACCAGATTGGGATAACCGATAGTAGCAGTAGTAGGAAGGTCTGCCCACCTGCCTGGACACTTCTTTACATGAGAGAACTGGTAGCAACGATATTTGGAACCTGCCCTGTGCTGAAACATATGAATTGACTAGGTGGCAGGAATTTTCTGTAACTTATGAACCTTCCTGGTTTCTTCATTCTTCTAATTAATCTTTACTTTTGAAACTAATTCCTTTCAATGTTTCCCATAACATGTTCCATTCTTAAACCATTTCTTTACATATTTATATTTTTTAAACAGAATTTCGGTTTCCTTTAACGAAGCTATTTCTTGTCTGATTTGGGTCTTCTTAGAACTTAATTGTACACATAAAGACCCTTACTTTCCCCATTAGTTTAGGATCTTTTTGCAATCATTTACCCTGAGAAGAGTCACTTTCACTGTTTATGGAGATCTGGTTTAGGATTCCTTGTCTGATTTTTTCTCCTCCTCCCACCCCAAATCAAGGTCTGGATTTCATCCATGAATTTAACTTTTTATTTTAATCTGAAATAGATTTTAGGTACTTTTTCCTTGTCTTTGTTACTCATCAAAAATCTATTAGACCCAATTGTTCACAGTCTGAAAACTTTTGTTGTGGTTGTCTGGGCTCAAGTACATTTAAGATTCCTCCAAAGTTGTCACTCAGCAAGAATCCCTGGCTTCTATTTCCACCTCCTGAGTCCTGATCAGTTTCTAGTTTTTACCATTTCCATAGTAATCTATTTAGCATTATGTGTGTGCATAATAATTGTATATATGACAATTATTCAAGTGTTACATAATCACAGGAGGCAATGGTGGGAAAATGTTCCCTTCCAACATCCAAAGCAACATCATTAGAACCTGAAACCTAGGGGCACCTCTTGAATGTCTACAGAATTTCACAAGCAATCAATACTGGTATTACAGAATAATTTGTAGGAGCTCTCCCTGGAAAATTCCTCTGCTCCTATATGTCTGAAGTGTGCCCTCTTGAAAGGGGGAAAAAAGACTGTATCTAGAAATACTTTACATTTCCATCTTAACAAAGAAACAAACCTGTAGACATTCCCCTCCTTTTTATAAGATTAAAAGATTAAAAAGCCAAGACCGGAAAATCTGCACCTATGTTTCTGACATTTTGCAGATTTTAAACCTTAAAAATTCTTCACTGCTAGCAAACATTAGCCAAATCTATTCAAAATAGTAATACAAATAAAACTAAATGTGAAAGGCAAAGCATTGGATTCCTGCAACTCATTTTGGATTCAGCCCCAAGTTTGATTAGGCAGCTTATAAATCTGTCCAAACTAAATTAGCATACATTCTGTATTGCTTAATCAAACTTCAGATCTGACCTTGTGATTAAAACATTTTGTAATCAGTAACCTAAGAACCCATGAGCAAGACTTCAAGTACACCCTTGAAGTACTCCAGAATTTGCACTAGAGAAGAGCTATTCCATATGTAAACAAGTTGTGTCACCTTGCCAGGATTATGTTCTTTTACAGCAACGTGTCATTGGTCACTTGTTATTCTTCAACTAATTTCTGGAATATGTAAGAACTAGACCAAAAAAAAAAAGCCAGAATGGAAATATGTTAGAAATAGGAACACACAGGAAGCTGAGATTATAAGGAAAAAAAGAAAAAAGAAAAAGAGAAATAAAACAATAAATGAAAATAAATATATATGATATGGTGAAGATATGGATAAAAGAAAAGTGAAAGCTGAAAATTAAATGTTTCTGTTTAGGAAGTCTGAAGCAGAAAATGTTTGACGGAATCCCAATGAAATAGTTAATATATATGATTTGATTTTTATTAATAATGTATTGATTTATTTTATATTCAATAATATCATTACAACAAAGAAAAGATATAAGTAAAATAATATAAGATAGATTGTATTATGTTAGAATGGACTAAATTTTTTTAACCTCAAATGGCAGGCTGATTTAAGAAAAATTGTATATTCCACTACCCTATCCTTTTTAATTGAAAAATCCAATAAAATGTTTATACAAAAAAAATATTTTAAAATAGTACACATAGTATTAAAAAACCCCAGTTTTTATACCCTGTTTTCCCCAAAATAAGACATCCTCTGATAAAAAGCCCAATCAGGCCTTTGAGTGCATGGCAATAAGGCAAAGCAGTTATTTCAGTGTTCAAAAAATATAAGACAGGGTCTTATTTTTGGGGAAACATTGTGGCTATGAAAAATTCTGGGGAATCACCCAGAAAAAATGCAATTAATCCAAACCTTTCTCATAGTTCTTAGAATCTTAGCATTGGGTAAAGTGTAGAGCTATTAGAATGGCTTCAGAGTAAATACCCATTTTTCTTAAGGATGGGCAATTCTGATCATACAGGTAGTTCTCAGTTTATGTCCATTCATTTGGCAGCTGTTCAAAGTTATGACAGTGCTGAAAAAAATAAATTTGCAACCTACACCCAGAGATATGCCAGTGCCCCTGCCGTCACATGATCAATATTCAGGTGCTTGACAACCTTCCTGAACTTACAACTGGAAGGGCACTTTAACTCCCCCCACTTGACTTCCAATCATAATTGGGGCTGGGATTGCCCTCATAAATCAGTGCAAGCACAAAGCATGATTCTGGAGCTGCTTGCAGGGGAAAGGTAGAGTTAGGATTATAGGTGGGTGGAGTGTTGGAGACAGTTTCTTATTTTACTGAGGCTCATGGCTGGGTAAGACTAAACCTAGAATGGCTTGGATTGGAATGGGTA
>JANHFP010001417.1:123907-138227 GCA_032468135.1 Calamaria suluensis
GATCAGCCAGGAGCTCCAGGACAAGCCCCCGTGGCCTGCGGCAGGGTAGGAACCGCGAACCACTGGGCAAGAGTCCCGATGGTTCGGGGCTGCTCTTAAAGCCACTGGCGGGCCGGGCGGCTTGGGGAGGAACCGCGAACTACCGGGCAAGTGTCCCGATGGTTCGGGGCTGCTCTTAAAGCTGCTGGCGGTCCTGATGGCTTGTAAAGCAGCCACGCAGGAGGGGGAAAGAAAAAAAATGGGAAAAAATCACACAGATGTTTGGGGGAGGGACCGGTTCAAATGAGTCATCCAGTCATTACTACCGGATTGCACGAACCAGTGCAAACTGGGAGGAACCCACCACTGGTGAGAGCTTGGGTGGAGTCCAGAGGATGGTGGAGGACAGGAGGGCCTGGAGGAGCATTGTCCATGGGGTCGTGATGGGTCAGACATGACTTCTCAACTAACAACAACAACAGAGGCATATTTAGAAATAATTATATTTTATCAAAATGGAGAATACTGAAGACCAACTTCAAGTTTTGTCTCTCCTTTTTTTAATTTTTGAAGTGGATTTGGATAAGTATCTTAGCCCTTTATGTATATGCTTCCCATGGCTGCCTAAAACAGCTCTGGAAACCTTATCCTGAGGAAATGTATGGAAGATTGACTGGGAGACCATTTAGGTTTTAACAAAAAAATTAATGGAAATATATACACTTAAATATAACATGAATGATAGGGAAGGCAATATATTAGGCAGGCTTATAAATTTGTCTTATTTTGGTCTTCTCTTTTAAAAAAATACAGAAAATATGAGTATTCTAATTCTTTCTTTTATTTTTCAATTTATAGATTAACCATTTCTGGAGTTACACAACATTGTAAAATGACAGAAGCATTCTTAGTATAATAAATACCTTACTTCAAACCTTTTTTTTAATATTTATTATTCCAAACTATTGGAAGTTCTTAGAAGGTAAAAAGGGAATAACCATGTTACAGATATGTATAAAGTTTGCTTATGCACCGTTCTCATAAAGCACAGTCATATTGATGAATTCTCTAAAACAGGACCTATCGTCATTCTCTATTAAGAAATCATTAATCAAATCTAATAAGTAGATTTTTCAGCCAAAAAACTGAAAGTTGTCCATTTATTTTCAACACTAACATGGGTGTTTTCCAACTTACAACTTTCTAAATAAATTGGAATTCAGCTTTTTTATTTACTGATGTTTATTGTATATTGCTCCTTGCAACAAAGGATTTTGGGATAGTAAAGAGAATAGTAAAATACATTCCAAAAGAAGAGAATAATTTAGCTCATGGTTGACTTGTGGAATCCTTGATGTTCTAAGCTTGGCTGTTAGTTTGCAGATGTTTTGTTACTTGGCTAGATAATATCAGTGATAGCAGTGAGAAGATACAAAAAACTATTTGCTATCATTTTGTGATTATCCAGAGTTTTGCAGAGCAGATATGATATACTTAATTTTCACTTACTGGTTACAATGCTGATTCCTTAAATATGATGGACTTTTATCTACAGATGAAAGGAACATTTAAAGGGGAGGTCCTAAGTTCCTAAGGACTGTTGTGTTAATAGACGGCCATAACTTGATGTTTGAGAATCAAACACCATTTGAGAATCAAAATAGTGATTCAATCAGGAACCCACGCTGTTGCATAGCCACTAAAAATCACCATCATTAAATTTAATGTGGCAGTGAATTGTTTGTCCCAAAGAACTTGTTTGGCAGAGAATTATATGGAAAACTAGCATAGCTTTATAAATCTTCGAGAAGACTTCAGGGCATTCTTCCATGCTCAACTTTATGGCAAAGATAATAACTATTTTCAGAGGAATTTTGCAATCTCTCGTGATTCATATCTTGCCATTATCCAGAAGCAGCACATGAGGAGTGCCACACACCCAAATGTTTGCCATTCACATGTTTCCAATTTATTTTCTATGGCAACCCACATATTTAACTTGTAGTGTAGCATGACAACCAATGTTTTTATGAAAAATAGTTCTCAATTGTCATTATGTTTGAACTTACAATCAAATTATGTTGTAGTCATGCACGACAATTTGTTATTATGGATGCATACACTGCTTAGCAAGGCTATACTTAGCAATAAAGGAGAATACTTGTAGCTCAGGGTTTAAATGAGGAGTCCCTGGTGCTCTCTAAGTTTAGTTGTTTTCTTGCAGACATTTCATTCATGCTAGCACTGATGATGTTACTTGGATTGGGTAATGAAACATCTGCAAGAAAATAACCAAGCTCAGAGAGCACCAAGGACCCCTTGACTATTGCATAAGATGTAAATGAAACAAATCTTAGTCAGATTTTGTCACTATTTCTAACATAACTAACATTTTACCTACTTTGATTATCAACGATTAGAAGTATCAGAATGAAATATTTAAGCAGGTTGCTGTAACATTTAACATCCTAGAACTATTGAAAACTCAGATATTATGCTCAACAACATGCATTTCGTAGAGTTACTAGTTAAGTAAACAACATAATTATTTTCAAACCACAATATTACTTCTACTCTTCAAATTTTAATTTAATTGTTAATCTGAACTGTATTCCTTTCATATAAAAAAATTATGTGTGTTTCCTAAACATATTTACCAAGGGAGACTTTACCACTGAAAATTTAAACATTTTCTGTTGATTGAATGATTGTTCATTACTAAAATTAAATAGTTTATTACACTTTTATAGGTAACTGGGTGATGGACAAAAAGTATTTTTTTTCAATGTAGTCGCCTTTGCAAATGAAAGTTTCAATATTAAAGGGATCAAGCAGAACTCAATCCAATTCTGCCTTGTTTGCTGCAATTAGATCCTCCCTTCTTCTTTCCCCTCCCCTTAGGAAGACTTCCATCCTGATGGCAAATTTAAACAGGGAGAAATGTACCCTAGATGCAATTGCCCTTCTCTCCCTCTGATTGCCCTCCTACCTCTTTCTACCAGGAGACCTACAGTAGCTCTGGCTTTGCCTGCATCCTGTTTGGTACAGATGTGAAAAAAGCTAGGAGGAGGAGGAGGAGGAGGAGGATTATAACAGTGCTGGGAACTGTATTTTAAAACAAATTAGTCCAGAAGGTTTTGAATTTGTGCTAAAATAAAACATCATGAATTCAATAGTTCAATAATTTTGTACTACTTAAGCAACAAAAATATGTCACCAAACTCAAATAATTATCTGGTTAGCTGAGCAGCTTTATTTCAGTGAATTAAAATGAGATTTCAGAATCTGAGAGCCTTTGTATCATTGTGTTTAATGAGGCTTCACCTTTTAATGAAACACTTCAACCTTTATACATTTTACCCAGCTTGCTGGTGTTCCCTTTCTGTCTTCTTCCACTGTCCTGCTGGAATTTTTAGCTGCACTATCTAATTTAGTATAATGAAAATTTATTTCTCAGTTCATATTCACAAATGAGTTTTCAAATTTATTTGACTAACTTGCAGCATATCACTCATCAGAAAGCAACCAGAGTATCAGTCTGAAATTAAATGCGCCATAACAATAATCTCCTGTATAGCTGCATATTTTCACAATATTCGCATGAAGCTTGCATGCAAAAGTGGTCATCTACCTAATCAATATCTTGCCACTTTTCTGGATAGAGATTAAAAAATTGAAACTCAATTTAAAAATAACTCATACCTGGGATACAGTGGTGAAATCCAAATTTTTTTCTTCTGATTCTGTGGCAGTGGCTTGGTGGGCGTGGTGTGGCTTGGTGGTCGTGACAGGGAAAGAATACTGCAAAAAACCCATTCCCTCCCCACTCTAGGGCAAGGATATTGCAAAATCTCCATTCTCACCCCACTCTGGGGCCATTCAGAGATGGTATTTGCTGGGTCTCCAAACTACTCAAAATTTCTGCTACTGGTTCTCCAGAACCTGTCGGAACCTGCTAGATTTCACCCCTGCTGGGATGGTGTTGCTACAAGGCCTTGGGTTAGTTCTGGGCTTTGCATTTCAAGATTTGGGCTAACTATAGTTTAAAGTGACAGAGTGATCCCACTGTCACATCTCTTTCCTTAGAAATTGGTATACCTTATTTATCAAATAAAAAGCCTCCCTTGTCACCAATGTTTGTCTAGATCATAATTTGAGAGTTACTTCTCATATCAACAGAATCTTCAGTTATGACAACATGGAGCACATTTAGCATAGCCCACCTTCACAAATAAGTGAAGTTTCCAGTCCTCTACATCAGAAAACTGAGGGGAAATTGACTGGATTTATAGGTCTGTAAACTGCCTATAAAAGAATCTCATTTGGAAACAGAGGTCTCACTGGAATTCTCATACTGCAACCATACATTTATTTTAATAAATATTATTAATTAGACATAGTAGAAATTTACTTCTTGGGGTAACTATTTTCAATCTAGACAGGTCACAATATATCCCCAAAACTGAATGACATGAGAGCATTAATCCAACATGGAAACTAGAAACATTTAACGGTTTAATAAATTAGAACAACCTGAAACCCCTGCATTTTGCTATGCCCTGACTTTACTGACTTTATGAATGAAATTGATTCTTCCCCCAGCTCCTGGGCCAGCTTGTACATCAGCATGTTGTAGTTAAATAATTTTTTTGTGTAAATGAGGCCCATTATATTTTGGTAGTTTATCATTTTGTTCTATATCTAATAACATTAGCTGTCAAAGTTGCTTGTTGAATGGGCAACCATAGACATTGAACACATCAACCAACCACCAAATAAATCAGAATAATGGCTGATAAATTGAATCAATCTGCATGTTTCAGAATCTAAAAGTAGTCTATTTACAACCATTTGGAATAATTATAGCACCAAACCAGCAAAAGCCCTGTAAAGTATATTAAATAAATCTGAGGATTTTGTACCGGAGAAAGATAAGAGGAGTCTTTTACCAAATAAAGTATCTGAACTGTAAACACACTACATAGGACACACGACATAGAACATACATACAAAACAGCACAGCATATCTATGAGTACCAACTACTGTTAGAAGACATATTTAAACTTCTTTTGTTTCATGCTCAGATAAGATCAATAATGGTTTCAGCTGGGATGATGTTGAAATTATAAGTCGGGCCAAAATCAAATAATATATGCTAATGCCTAGAATGCCAGCATGATGGCTCAGTGGTTAAGACGCTGGAATTGTTGGCTGGAAAGCCAACAATCCGGGTTCAAAACCTGAGCACCATGCAATGGGGTGAGCTTTTGTCTTCAGCTTGTTCCTGTCTATCAAGCAGTTCAAAAACAAGCAAATATGAGTAGACTATGGGGACAGAGCAGCTCTCTGCAACATCGTGCTGGCCAGCACTGGTTCATTGGCCTTGAAATGACTAAATACTGCCCCCTATAGTCAGCAACAAATAGCAGAGTAAAATCCACAGGGATTTCTTTCCTTTAATACTTAGAAACCCATTGGTGGTTATTATTTAAATAATTCCTTCAACCCAAGATTCTAATCTTTCTATATGTTGCTAAATGTTTCCATAATCAGTCATTTTTGCATAGGATTTAAAATGATTCTATGTCAAATAAAATCCACACCAAGGCTTGTATCACAATATCTGAATTCTCCAGTCCCCTCTCTTTCATGGTATGATTATGTAAAAAAATATATTTCCTCTTACTTTTTTGTGAACATTGGTATTGTCTAAACTGTAAGAAAAATATATGTTTATACAAAGATGGTGTCTTTGTATAAGAGGGACAATTGGCTTAAGAAGGAAGACAGAACAAAGAGATAAATCCTCCATGCTAAAGCCCACTTTGTTTCTCTCCTGATCACTTGATCTGGAATGGAAATACTATTAATGGGGCTAAAAAGTACTCAGGATCCACATTCTGCATATTTCCCTACCCTTGTTTAATAATGTGACTTCATTAAAAATCATAGTATAGTATAGTAAAGGTAGAACAATCCAGAAGATTTCTGGCGGTATTTTAAGGTACTGAGATCATTGCACCCTTCAAAGTTTATAGTAATACAAGATATCTACTTACATCAAAATAATCTTTTAAAACCAGAGTTTATTTGCAAATAATGCCATTATGGGGCTTTCAATATTTTTTTTTTAAAAAAAGCAAAACAAAATAAAACAAAACTGTGCTAATAACATATGAATGATAGTAACTTCCTTCATTTCTGCATGTGGCTGAATAATGTGGGAAGCTGAGAATTTGAAGGCTGATTCCAGAAATATAGATATGGTAAGTCTGCATACACATACAGACTACATTTATTAACAAATGGGGAAATATAGGGGATATATCTTTTAAGTCTATCTAAATGTTCAGGTTTCTTCATTTTGCTGATTTTGATGGCACAATTATAATTAAGGCATTTTTTTTTTGTATTTCATTTCAAAAGATATTTATCTGAAATCTACCAGTTCTCTTAAAATTCAACTATTTTGATTTATAGGTGGAAGGCATACTGTGGATTTAGAAGAGACGTAAGTTCCAATCCATTTATTTAGATATTGGTCACTATTGCCATTTCTTTCTTTTCATAACCTGTTCAAAGAACAACCTAAAAGAAAAAAAATCTGCCCTATCAACAAAAGGAGCGCTCTTCAAATCTAATCCATAATCCCTATTCCTATGGGATAACTTTGTAAAATCATAAAATCAAAAGCCGACTGGTCTTTATGCATAAAAGAATGTGTAACAGCATCCCAGCATATTACATTGTTCTACGGAAGAAAAAAAAAAGGTGTATAATCAAAACTAACATCCCTTCATATTTCAGCTGTGGTTTTTGAGATAAAACAACGTATCTTCTAGTTTCCTTTCCACCACAGGAGGTAAAGTGGCTAATTTTCTTAATCTCCTCGGTTGCATTTTAAATTTCTAATACGAGCTTGCAAGTTAAATAACAATTAGAACTCAATTTAACAGGGAGATGAATATACCTTTAAGTTCAGTAGCAATGGATTAAAAAGAAACCCAGTAATGTTTAGAAAGGGGGGAAATAAAAATGAAAAAAGGCTCCAATATTGTTTAAAAGCACAGTACATGAACAGCAACAAGTGATAATTAGAATAGTAATTTGTTTCAATAGAACAAAACTACTGTAATATTTATAGTCTGTGCCAGAATCATAATGACTCTAGGGCTAGATGTGAAGTATCACAGCATGTTCCACATGTTTTTAACACTGTTTCGAAAAGCTCTAGAGGCTATTAAATTTAATGAACCCATCTGCTATGAAATAGAGGTCCAACATAATAAGTTTTCTCAGTGCCATATAATGCAGATGGCACTCCACAATCTAAAAGCTTAGATAGATTTTTGTAATGGTCCCCTTTAGGTGTGTTCCTCCCTCCCATTTTGCTTGATGGTTGAGACACCTTTATAATCCACACTGTTTATTTTGCAAATAGAATGTGTCATGATCTGTATATAGAAGTATTACTGATCAGGAATAGGCAGTTATTCTTTTCTCCAGAACCATATTTATCTCTTTTCTCCAGACGTTAACCAAGTTCATGGTTTTTCTATTATATATTTAAGGGAACAGATTCCTGCCATGCAAAATCATGAGTTAAATTCGATTTATAGTGTTTGAGGGCTTCATTGTTTACTTCTATTCAAATATGATTTATCTAGTTTGCAAGGGAAACAAGGTAAGTGCTATTCAACTATTTTAAAAATGGATTTATTTTGATACAATCAAAATAAAACAAAGGAAAAGAAACTATCAAACAGAGATGTAAAGACATTTTAAAAATAGGGAAAAATAAAAATCACATTTATTTAAATAAGTATAGTATAATATATTATTTTACCTTGAAGATTTTCAGTCAAATGTTTTAGTCAGTATAATAGTTATGTAATAATTCATAACTATAACCAGAATAATTCAAATGTTATAAATGAAATTAAAAATTACTGTAATTCCTGTATAAGTGTGTGTGTGTGTGTGTGTGTGTCTGTCTATGTTAAAACCACTTTTTGATTCCTGGCAATTTCCTGGATAAGTCTCTGCTGTTTTCTTTGTGAAATTTCAAAAGTGGTTTTCCACTGCTTCCTTCCTGGAGCGAAGAGAGAATGACAGGAACAAGGTCATCCAGCTAGCTCTGGACTAAGGTAGGACTAGAACCCACATTTCAAAGTTTGTTTTTACATTACATTACTTCCCAACCACACCAATGATCTGTAAACTTCTCAGATTACTCACTAGTATCTCAGAATAAGAGCAAGAAGCAGTTACTTTTTCTTGCACTGTTTTCATCCTAATTTAGTAATGGCATTGGGCACCCAAATTACAATTAGTTTGGTTTAGTTCACTGTCCAGAGACATTTGGTAAGATAGATGGTCTTACAAAACTGAATGAATTAGTAAATAAATAAATACATGCATGCACAGACCAGTAAGTGCAATAATGGTCTTTGCTTTCATGCTGACATGTTCTGGGTAAGAACTTTGTAGAGGTTAATATATCCCTCAGCAGCATGGAGCTTAAATATTGCCAGCTATTTCTTGAGCACATAATGTGACTATCAGCAAGACCAGATAGGCAAACAGAGTAGACCTGGAAAAAGTACATAATTTTATTTTCTCCAATGTAACAAACTCTGGAGAATATTTGAAAATGTTGTTCATTATTATTCAAGCTGTTTTATTCCTCCTGTAAACTTTTTAGAAATAGCAATGTAGCATACTCCCACAGCTAATCACAGTCTAAAAAATAACATCAAAGAATCAGCAGGCCCAAGAAACAATGGCAGGAAATAAGTTTGAACTGAAAGAACACTGCCATGGTACTTCCATGTGAGAAAAAGTGATTTGAAACCTATTATGACTTCCAAAACCAATATTCAAAATAATATCGTCTGTGAAAAAATATGTTAGCCAGTTTATTGCAAAAATCACCTGAGGATGATATTAGCCAAAGTAACAGATTAGCCATTTTTAGATTTTTATATAGATCATATATAAAATTTAAAACATAGCATAGAGTTCATGCAACCAATTTATGTTAGAAAATAATACCTACAACCATAATTACGTCAGGTTTGTCATGGTTTCCTTGTCAGAAAACAACATATCTACAAAGCTTCTCTACAAAGAAACGTTCCAGTCTGAAGTTGAAAAAAGGAATAAAAAGAAGGGGAAAATAAAATTTAAATAAAAACATATTTCAGAAAAGGAAAGTGCAAAGCAAAAGCAAAGTATGATCAAATATGACAGCTTAAAGTATATTTGATTTGAGAGATAGTATAAAAATGCACAGATCGTACACATTTTAATACTATATAAATCCACTTTATTAAAAATATTAAATAAACTTGCAATATAATGAGAATAGAATAGGCCACGTGGTCCATGAGGAAATTTTGGTGGCCCGCAGAAAAAATGTTTGCATTTTTATATTGCACTAAATACAATTTATTTAAAAAAAATAATATTAGTGGTCCACAGATTTTTAAATTATGAATTTAATGGTCCCTGAGGTCCAAAGTTTTGGTGACCCCTGATCTAGATCTTTTCTGATTTACACAGGAAGAGCTGGTGCTTTTGTCCTGGAAGTTTGACCCAGACAAGGGGAGCCTCTCTTTTCTTAGTGCAGTGACAACCAAAGGTGGAGATAAAACCTGATACAGAGAAACTGATTGTTAGAATTGATAGAAACTGTGGGCCAAGATGGTCAATGAACTATAGGACAGAAAAGGCAGAAAACAATGTGATGCCTTGAATTGAAATAATCAACTCTGCTTTTGTTTTGTAAGGGGAAAAAGTATTGCTTTATGTTAAATACAATGAGTGGAATATGGACAAATAATGTAGAGGGATTTCTTAAGCAGAATACAAGTGCATCTAGTCTAATTATATTGCAAAAGCTAAGGATTAGTTTCTGATAAGCCTGTCCCAGTGCTAGTAACACTAATACTAACCAGCGGTGGGATTCAAAAATATGTACTACTGATTCTGTGGGCATGGCTTGGCTTGACTTGGTGGGCATGGCAGGGGAAGGATAATGTAAAATCTCCATTCACACTCTATTCCAAGGGACGTATACTGTAAAATCTCAATTTCCTCCCAATCAGCTGGAACTTGGGAAGCAGAGAATAGATGGATGTGGGGCCAGTCAGAGGTGGTATTTACTGGTTCTCTGAACTACTCAAAATTTCTACTAATGGTTTTCCAGAACTGGTCAGAACCTGATGAATTCCACCTCTAGTACTACCAAACACAGATTCTCATGCATAAGTAATTTGTATATGGATAAACTTGGTTTGTCTTAAATAATTTCATTTGCAAATCTATATGGCAATAATTTAAATTAGTCCACTTGCAGAATTAGTCCTCTTGCAGAATCCACTTGTGGGATGGTCCAATTCCAGAATACTCACTGTTTGTGAATGGTGCTGCTTCTAAGAAAGTACAATAATGTGGATAACAGCTGTTCTTTTACTATGGAGTGTGGAACTGTAGTTGACATCAGTTTGTTTGCTAAAACAATAGCAGCATCTTGAGAGTGGTTCAAAATATTGCATTTCTGGATTTTTAATTGTTGTAATTTTATACTTCTTTATCATTTTATTCTGCCATAAAGAGAATTGTCTATTAATTGCCTATTAACACAACAGGTATATTTTAGGGAAAACTAACTACTTTTTAATCTTGTTGATATTAATGCAAAATATTTAATTTAGATTCATTAGAATCAGTAGGACTTCAAAGTGCTTAATTTTGTTTACCATTTTCTGAATTCTAGCTCACAAGTTTATTAAAAATCTTAACAAAGTGTTTCTCATATGGAGTAGAAAAGGGAGAGAAAAACTTGGAAACAACAAGGGGTTAAAAATAGTTTCTTTAAGCAATTTGAGTTTCCTTAAGTGTTTGAGTTCAAAATGCTAAATGGATCTTCTTCCAGCTTGACTTCTACTGTCAGTTGCTTTATTCACATGATAAACAACCAGAAACCAGGACGGCTGATTTGCAGTAATCATGTCACACAACTAACTACTCAGCTCCCAGACCAGAAAATAGCATTCATGCTGCTTTAAATCAAATAAGAATGACAGGCACAATAAAACAGAATTTTAAAAAATTATCAGCCCTCTTCCAGCTTTGCACAAAATTTGAGGTAGTAAGCAGTTATTGATGGGGGCAGCAAACATTTCAGCTGGAACGGATGATAAGTGAGCTCATCAAAATTCCAACACTACTTGAAAAATAAAATGCTTTTCAGGTGGGCAAATAAAGTACCCAAATTGTTAGGGCAATTAGATTGGAAAGAAAAAGACCTGTAAGAAAGTTAGGACTGTACATTATGATGCTGCTCATTTCTACATAACGTACATAATATACATTATGATGCTGCTCATTTCTACATTATTCAGATTTAATATTTACTAAGTGGTTAATATTTAGATTTAATATTTACAAAATATAAAAGAAATTGAAACAATTACATTAAACAACAATTAAAAGCATACAATGAATCAAGACAGCCCTAATTAAAAACAAGCATTTAATCATGTCAGCACCTTCCTCCAAATACATTAACCATAGTCATGGGACAAAGACCTAAAAGGGTTTTTTCAGAAGACAAGGAGTCCTTATCACCTGAGGGATGTACCAGAGGGTGGGAACGTATTAGCACAGCAGGATATCAACTTCTTTCGAAAATCAAAATAACAAGTTGTAAATAAAATAACTTTTCTTTCCCCCACCAAGCAGTACAACTTATTGCAGAGAATTATAAGAAGTCAAAAAGGCCACTGCAGGCCCTTCTCAATGATCTATAAATGAACCTTTTGCTTTCCCTCCTCTAATTAGATATCAATATTTTAACATATTTTTATGGCAATACACAGAAAACGAATGAATGAATATGCCTCTATATCAAACTTACATGCCCTAGAATATATTACAAGGTCCAGTTTCTGACTCACTCTTACACACTCCCTAGCAAAGATAATGGAGCATGTTCATGTATTGCTGAAGAGATAATAACTATTTCCTTTTTGTCTTCACCAAATGCTCAATAATTATCTACTACAGAGTCGATAACCAATTTGGGATGAATCCTCCAGCAAGAAAAAGATTAGATTTTCTGTCAATAAAGTTCAATAAACAGTAGGGAGTCAGAGAAATCATTTATCTTTCATTCCCCAGGAGACAGGCAAGAAATAAGGAAGGGTGACTTGAACTCAACAACTCAAGAAGAAAATTAAAAACCATTTTATAAACTGTTCACGTTTTAGTGGATTTAAATTCTGAAAACTCAGTTTGTTGCCACTATACAGGTAGAATAACATGCTCTCAACTGATATGGTGATATAGCATAAAGTTCAGGCATCTAACCTGATTTTGTGTATATTCATGGTACACTTTTAAAAAGAGAAAGGGAAAGTAAAGAAGAAAGTAAAGATGTTAAATAAATTAAACCCCTTAGTAAAATATTTGCTAAATATAAGACAAAACATAGAAAATACATAAGACTTGCAAATGTTCAGAGTAATAAAATGGGTACTATGTGATCTGTTGTGAAGAACAAATGTAAGAAGGAGCACAAAAAGTTGTGCAAATGAGCAGGGATTTTTCTCCATTTTGCTAAATGGAAATCAGAGTTTTATATATCAGGAATGTTGTTGGAATAAAGAGCTAAAAAGTGTTTGTGGTTAAAAAAAGAAAATAAAAAGTCAGGAATGAAAATGTGCTAAATAAATGTGGATTAAAAACAAATGTAGATGACACATTGAAAATATATTGAGATCTACTCATATATAAACAATGATAGAGAATCAAACTTCAAAATAATATTTTAAGGAAGAGTGAGTTAAATGAAAAAAGGGGCAAGTCCAAAACAAAATGTGGTTCAACAGAGTTGATGAGATCTTCACCAAAGGAAAGCAGAGATATTTAAAGAGCAAAAGACAATTATGGGATCAGGCATAAGTGGAAACAAGAAAAAGAGAGTCAGATTGGGGATTGTGAATTCTAAACCTCCCTTAGATATGAGCTGGGTGATCTTGGGCTTACCAGTCCTGGGAAGCAAGCCATGGCAAACCACTTCCAAAATATTGCTTGAATTACAGGAGCTATTCCAAGCAGCCTCAGGAGTAAATACTGATTTATGGACAACCCTCCCTTCCCCACAAATATATATATATAAAAGGAATGGAGATCTATAGTGATATTAGTATTATCTACACACTTGTTGTCATATGCCCTTAATTTAATTTGCTCATTTTTAAAAAATTCTTCTTCACATTATGTATAATGTTGTGTCTCTGAAATGGAAAAACAGGAGTATGCATTTACATACAGTACATTTAAAGATTAATATTGTATATTGAATGAATACTATAGTATAATCATAAAGATATTTTTTATCAAATATTGACTATTGATATATGTCACCAGAGAAATTGTCTAGAATTTAAAGCATTTCAAATTAAAATATATGTTGAAAAAGTAAACCAGAAGAAACGAATAGGAACATATCATGTTTGGTAGATAATATAAAAATGCCCTTATAAATTTCTGAATTTAAATACCTAACACTAATTCAGAGGATTTTAATGATTAATGATGCAATTGAAACCTGAGGTTTGATAGAAAAAAAGAAAAAAGTCATGGAACTTCATTTTTCTACAGAATATCTGCAGCAGGATTATTGTTAGCTTCCACAAACATAAAAAAAAGATTAAGCACTATTCACAATGGAAGAAAGGTTGGTTAAATTGACGGAACATACTGAGGTGGCTAAATAGACCTTTTGATCAGAGAAAAGTCGCTATCTGTACTTATTGCTGATTGGAAACCCCCCTGTGGATTTTTATTATAATTTTTTGCATGAAACATAAAAAAATACTTTTATAGTTTTGATGATTATAGAGGATAGATTAAAGAAGGAAAAGAGTCATGTGTAACCATAGAGTAAAAGGTAAAATTATACTTACTTATAATTGCTGTAAAAAGAAGATGGGAAGGTATTTCCTGGTATCTATTTTTCATTCTTTCCTATTTTGCTTTTATTCTCCCCCACATTTCTTGGACTTTTAACTTTTCCTTTCAGTTATTAATTTTTCTGTTATTCATATAATATTTTCAGTTAGAATTGATTTGTTTATGTATTTGTTTTATTTATATGCTATGTTCCTTCAAGAGCTCAGGGTACTTCCTCCCATTTTCTTTCAAGGACAACTTTTTCAGGCTAGGCCTCCGAGTGACAGTCTATGTCCTGTCTCTTTCTCTCTCTCTCTCTCTCTCTCTCTCTCTCTCTCTCTCTCTCTCTCTCTCTCTCTCTCTCTCATAAAAAAAACA
>JANHFP010001417.1:202578-216219 GCA_032468135.1 Calamaria suluensis
GGCTGTGCACCGCCCCGAGTCCGCGAGGAGAGGGGCGGTATATAAATTTAATAATAAAATAAAATAAATAAATAAAATCATAAACAGAGAATATATCTTTATCTTATTTTATTCCACACCTGTAATACAAAATAATATTAACCATATCTTCTTCTTCAAACTTCGTTGTCTAAATACATCCCAGCATACCCCTCACTGACTTTTACTGAGTTCTTTGTAAACCAGACTTCTACTTTTTCAGCCTAAATCCAAACTGAATATGGGCATAGAAAATTAATCTTCTGAACAGTTTGTAAAGAATCCAAAGACTTACCACATTATTAATATAATTATAAAATGTTGATCCTAAATGCATAATCCATCACAATATAACAAAAACAGCAGCAAACATAGCAAATTTTAAAACTTGTTTTAAAAAGATCTATTAGCATACTAAGCAAAATGGTACTGGATCTTTTCAAAGTGGGAAATCTTCAATTGTCTTTAAAAAAAAAAGGTCAAAGATGAAAAAAAGCCTGCGAGGGAGGAAAAAGGCACTACCCTTACAATATTTAATTATGTAATTTATTTAAAATATTATTAAAAACATTTGTATAGTCCATCATCTTAAATCTCTTGCTTATTACCAAGAATAAAGTAGTATATACGTACAATGAAAACAAAAACAGAAAATTCTAGCACAATATCTGCATTTCTCTGATGCAACCCATGCATTCGCCTCCTATTCTGCTCTCTCACTAACCCAGCACTTGGGGGAAGAGCCAGGTTTGAAGTGCTTTTCTGAAGGTTAAAAGGGAGAGGGCCTGTTGGATCTTAGGGGCAGGGATTGAAATAGAAAAGGTATGCTCCTGAGGACCCACAAGGTGGCAGTGGATACAAAGTGGGTGCACTCTCAAACGTTCGGCGTAAGTCCACCTTAACTGCTTTGGTAGGATTGGCAGATACACCCCTCAGAAATAGGCGGTCATGCAGGGCTTTAAAAGTGATAACCATCACTTTGAATTGCACCAGGAAATAAACTGGGAACCAGCACAGTTCACACATAACGGGTGTAATATGGGTAAACCTATAGGGCTCAAACACTGTGCACTCCAGTTGCACTTTCTGGCTGCTTTCAAGCACAGGTTCAGTAATCCAGACAGGAAGTGACCAAGTTGTGACTAATTGTGAGCAAGATCTTCCAGTTCAGGAAAGAAACAATGGACACTATTGTTGGGACACTGCTAATAGTAGATAACCATAAAATAAGCCCTGAAGGTAAAGGTATGTGCTAAACTTTCCTGACTCTAGTGCTCATCTCTGTTTCAAAGCTGAAGAGTTAGCGCTGTCCGAAGAGATCTCCGTGGTCATGTGGCCGGCATGACTAAATGGCAAGGGCACATAGAATGCTGTTACCTTCTCACCAAAGGTAGTCTCTATTTTTTTTTTACATGCTTTTGAACTGCTAGGTTGGCAGAAGCCGGGACAAGCCGGGAGCTCACTCCGTTACACGGCACTAGGGATTCCAACCGCTGAACTGCCAACCTTTCAATCAACAAGCTCAACGTCTTAGCTACTGAGCCACTGCATCCCCTAAAATATGCCCTAAGCTGTGTCAAATATTCACATTTTGTGAGATCAAGGGCAGAAACACACACTGAATAAAAAATTCCTATTATTTGTTAGGAAATAAATTATTTGTTAAAATAAATATAAAGGTTTTCCCCTGCCTAGTGTTTTTCACATGCATTAACTATAATTTTCAGGCACATTAGAAAATATCTAAATCTCAGATACAGACTTTTCTTTAGTCTTTCCTTAAGTCTACCTGACACAAGGTAGCTTCCTTTTTTGTCTTTTAAAAATCTTGAAATATCATTCAGCACTGCTGTCTAAAACATTCAAAAATGTGCTCTTCTTCAAGGCTTTATACACAAATACAAAAAAGGAAAACACTGAAGCTCTATGTCTTTGTCCATATGCACAAGGCCTATTGAGCATAATGTGGAACTTACACCTGAATAAATATGCAAAGACCTGATCATTATGGCATTTAGCTTCAAGCAAATTCATGTTGCTGTGGCTGAAGTCCAATCTTCTGAAAAAATAGAAGTAAGGAAGGGAAGTACAGTGAGGCCATATGCTCTTATAGTTCAGGAACCCCAGCCATAATTTTAATTATGCAGTATTCCTCAGAGATCTGTAATAAATTTATTCCAGCATAACATCTATTAGAACTTTGGGGTCTTGTCGAGACCAAAGTTCTCTTAGCACTTGATTAACTAGTAAGATGGGAATAAGTTACAGTTTCTTTTGCCACTCAACAATTCATTAATAAATCATTCTGGAGCACAAAACAATTTAGTTCAAAAACAGATGCTTGTTGTATCATTTTACTTGGGTAAATGTAGCCTGATAACTTGGTGGAAAAAGTTAGTTCGTTAGCTCCATTTTATACAGTACTCACTTTAACTTAAGATTCCCTCATGGCTCATAAATAGTTTCTCTTCTACAATGCTCTGAAATGAACTCTAGAAAAACCAGGTGCTTTATCATTAATGTGTGCATATTAAAAAGTCCATTTTATGTTTTACTTCAATTTTACTTTACTATTGAAAAGACATGCACAACAAAAAGTTATGTATGGAACATTAAAATGCACTTATTTAAACTGGTACAAATTTGAAGTTTCAGACTAAGAGACTAACCCAGAGCTCTAGAGGTGTGACGGACAGGCCAGGGGTGAAATGTAAAATTTGTCGCTACCAGGTCTGTGGGCGGGGCTTGGTGGTTGGCATGTCATGTGACTGGGTGGGGTGGCTATTTTTTAACCTTTTTTAAAGCATTGTTTTTACTACCAGTTCTGGGGAATAGGTAGTAAAGATGCTTTTAAATGTAGAGAGCCTGAGAGGATCACAGTAGAGCTGCATGTTCATGGGAGCCTTTTTTTTCTTACATTTTAAAAATATTTTTAAAAAAAATAAATATGGGTATGGCCAGCAAAATATGAGTGGCACAGGTGCAGGGGGGCAACTGTCTGGCTGCAGCTGCAGCCTGCTGGTCCTTTAAAAGTTTCCCTTGCACATATGTGCTAGTCGTTTCCGACTCTAGGGGGCACCGGTTTTGCCCTTCTCTTTTTTGGTGCAGCGCTTCTGCTTGTTGGGCTGCTTCCCTGAAGCCGGCAGCTCTGCAGTCAGCTGCTTTGTTTTCTTCCTCTTTTTGGGAAGCTCACGGGAGGCTTTGGCAAATGGGAGGAAAATGGGGAGGGGGATTTTCAAGCCTGTTATCCATTCCTCACGATCAGCACTGACTAAGTGCTTATTTTCTGAGAAACATGGTAGAGTGATACTATGGTTTATGTATGCAATTCTTGTATGCATATGCATGATCCAGGAAAGGTTCTTCCAGGTAATCCATTCAAGATATGATTTGCAAATTCCTATATTTAATTTTAGATGTATACTTTACCAAAGGAGATTTGAACAAGCTGGTCAAATATGGGTTCTATAGATAATAAATTATGTTTGACAAGTCGACAAATCAACTACTGAATGCCTTTTAAAGGTACATCCGACAACAACCTGGAAAAATGCAAGACAATTAATTTCATCTCATCTCACCAACCATCTTGGCTACTGACAGCTTTATTTGATTTGCTTCATTTGTTAAAACTGTATTAATTTAGTTTCTTCCATTAGCTTTTCTTCTGTCCTAGAGCTTACTTTATTGCCCATTTTAATGACAGCCTTAGTTGCAATTTTCTGCCTTTAATTTTTCTATTTTCCAACTATAATTGGCACAAATTTTCAGGCATTCTACTAGCACCCACCTACAAAGAAATGAGACATGTCAAATTTCACGCAGATTAAAAAAAAGGTTTTTACCCTATCCTATGGGATTTAATAAGACATATTTGACACACTGCTTTCAATTGGAAATTCTGTTGCCTGAAGTATCAGTATATTTTATTACCTAGCATGAAAACTTCAGGCATTTTTGCTAACTTATTGAAGAATTCATAAATGTCAAACTTCAGAGAAAAGACAAAGTATCTCCATGTTACAGGCAATTGAATAAATCCTAGTAATTGTCTTAAACAATGTGAACTAAACTAAATATAAAAGATAATTAACATACATGGATTAAGGAGAATTTCAAAATTGTATAGAAATGAAAAAAATGATTGGAAAGTTGAAACTATTTTTAGGAACAACAGAAAACAAGTGTTTGATCTCTGAAAATAGGAAAAAATGATCTGTATAACTCTCATCTGCATGTGAGTATGCCATGGCTACTAGAGAATTTTTGTTTAAAAATAAAAGTTATCAGATCTCTGGACTTCTTAATTAGAGAAAGCTAATAGCTGGACAGTTAAAACTGTCTCTCTTTCTACCCGTTCCTTTGATTTTAGACTTTCTTATGGCTCTTTTTCAGAAATGGAAACAAATAAATCTAACGCATAGCTATCCATGAATAATGCAATCATTTATGTTGCTTTTGTTCTCAGTGTTTTGTTCATGATGAATCAGTCATAACTGATCCTTTGTGATCATGTTTCTAGAATGGAGCAAAATGAGACACTACATTAAACATAACTACAAAGGATGAGGATGTGGCACAGCATTTTTTGAAGCTGACAGGATGGAAACAAACATAGATAAGAAGAAGCAGGGGCATGAGGCTTGGCCTACAAAGAAAACTCTTCCATTAGCTAAGGAATACTATTCACTGTGGAAGGCTAAACTAAAGGATTAAAGAAAGAAGGATTATATTTACAATATTCAAAAAGTTAAAGCATGTCTAAAAGAAAAAGCATTCAAGCTTTTGGAGAACATTAAAAAACAATAATAAAGAGGGTTAAAACTATGCAGAAAATAGATAAGGAAAACAAGGCAATATGTTATTCAGATATTAGAAGAATAAATTTTCTTAGAGTTTTTAAAAAGACAGACTTTTTAAAGTTTTTAAAGGCTTCTTTTATGTGAGGTTAGGTTAGGACAGCCTTCACCTACCTGATTAAATTACCTACCTGATTAAAACTACAAGTTCTGCCAGCCTTACAGATAGCATTAATTTGAGGTTTTAAAGCAAATGTTTCTCTGAACATATTCATAATGTAGGAATTTATTTTCATACCAAAACATCTGTGATCATAGCTCCTTTTAAACAACAACAACAACAACAACAACAAATCATTTATGGTACTTCAAGCTATTACACCTAATTTGGAAGTGAAATAAAAAGGAGGCAGAACCAGCCAGCAACCCACTCCACCCATTTTTATTTTCCTCTATTTGTTTTGTTTTTATCTTGGTTTGGGTTTGCAAGGGGCATTATTTTATATGTTGGCATTGTTAGCCATCTAGAGCTGTGATGGTGAACCCATGGAGCCGTAACGGTGGGCACATGAGCTCAGCTCCGATGGGCATGAATGCACCAGCCAACTGATTTTTGGGCCTTCTGGGCTCACCGGAAGTTGGAAAACACGTTGCTTCTGGCCTCTGGAGGGCCTGCAGGAGGTGGGGAATGCCCTTTTTTGCTCTCCCCATGCTCTAGAGGCTTTCTAGGAGCCTGGGGAGGGTGAAAATGGCCTTTCCCAAACCCTGGAAACTCTCCAGAGGCCAGAAATGGTTCGTTTCCTGACTTCTGGTCCCACCATGGGGGGGGAGCACATAGTGGGTCATTTGCCCCTGTGTGCCAGAGTGAATAGAATTATGGGTGTGGGCACATACACACACACACAATCCCCCGCAGTCCCCCCCACTTTTAGCAAAAAGATTAGCCATCATTGATCTAGAGCAGAAGTTCCAAAATTTGGCAGCTTTAAGACTTGTGGACTTCTGGGAGAGTCTGGGAAAGTCTTGTAGTTGAAGTCCACAAGTATTAAAGCTGCCTAGTTTGGGAACTTCTGATCTAGAGCCTTCAGAAATAGGTGACACACAAGCTAAGTAAATATGCAAATAAATTCACACTGTAGATCAGGGGTGTCGCACTCAAGGCCTGCGGGTTGCTTCGATCTGGTCTTTGCGGCCAGCCTGGAAACAGCGAATGACTGGTTGGTGGTGCCTCTGTCAGTGAAAATTAACAGAGGGCTGCAGGAAGCAACCCCAACATGAGTGACGTCAGTTGGCCATGCCCACTTCAGCACATGAAGTCAAACACAACCCTGATGCGGCCCTCAATAAAATTGAGTTTGACACCCCTGCTGTAGATCAACTGGAGAGCTATTGTAATATCTCTGGTCTACATCTGGTCTATCCAACTGCATGGATTTACAGTTTACAGTTTCTAAGTTTGATATCTAAGAGGAACTGGAAACAGCACTGGCAAATCAATCAAAGCATCTGCTTGGATTTTTCTAAAAGAAATCTAAGTAGACTGGATATACCAAATGTCTTGCTCTTACCATTCTCATCCATTCCAAATCTCAATATAAATAACAATTGCCACAAAGTTCCTTTGAAATGGGTTGGACAAAACGTGTGACACCGCATGGCAAGTTTGTTTGTTTAAACATTTTACTTGCAATATTTTATTAACTGAAATGTATACAATGGGTTAAGATTCTTTCTTTAAAAGTAACAAGCCTACCAAACCAGGGGTGAACAACCTTTTGCCCCCAGATCTCCTCTTTCTGTCCTGAACCATCTTTTTGTCACTTTTACAAAACAATTGCTAAGCTTTCTAGAGAAGAAACAAACTGAGGTTTAAAACAGATGTTTTAAAAACCGAAGAAAGAACAGTCCTATTCATTCTGTATCATGTTCACTATGGCCCTTGGATTCCCCCAAATGGTCAATGCTATTGGAATATAATACAACTACACATTTCCAAGACCAACCCTCTGCTTAAGTTAGGAAGTTAGGAAAGGACCTTGGAGGTCTTCTAGTCAGGCAGGAAACCCTACACCACTTCAGACAAATGATTATCCAACATCTTCTTAAAAACCTCCAGTGTTGGAGCATTCACAACTTCTGGAGACAAGTTGTTCCACTGATTAATTGTTCTTACTGTCAGGAAATTTCTCCTTAGTTCTAAGTTGCTTCTCCCCTTGATTAGTTTCCACCCATTGTTTCTTGTCCTGCCCTCTTGTGCTTTGGATAATAGCTTGACTCCCTCTTCTTTGTGGCAGCCCCTGAGATATTGGAACACTGCTATCATGTCACCCCTAGTCATTCTTTTCATTAAACTAGAACTTGTGTTTGGTTTTCCTGCCTAGGCTCGGGGTTGGACTAGATGACCTCCAAGGTCCCTTCCAACTCTTATTCTTATTCTTATTTTAATTAAACTAATGTTGAAATTCAAATTCAAAACCTCTGAAGATGACTATCCAGCCTTCACTTGAGCAAATCCAATAAAGGGAGTCACTGCTTCTTTTGGTATTAGGCTCTACATCTGCTCTTTCTGTAACCTAAAACTACTATTATATGCCTTACTTTCTTGGATGACAAGGGTAAAAACCCTGGTGGTTCTTCTGCAACACTAAATTAGCTTGGTAAGAGACCTGGAAGCTACCCCTGTACACTGTTGGTTTGCAACGTAGTATCCCTTTGTAGCATTCACTGCTGAGATTAAATCTTTATTACTTAGCAATAGCTGTTGCAGTCTTCACACTTTTCTAATATGTGGACCACTGCAAAAAAAAAAAGTATGTTTTTGGATCATGCTGCAGACTTTGTATAGGCATAATTTTGGTATGCAACTAAATTCCAAGCCCATAACTGCATCCTTTTTCTTCCATGGATCTTTTTTCTTTTTCTTACAATTTTTTTATTGGGGTGTGAATTTGATGAAAGCAAATGGAATTAAATCTTTGGGCAATGTTTACAGCATTCCATTTATTTCTGTCACAGAAGTTTCAGCTGGTATAATTTAGCTAGCATGATCATTTACTTAAATAAATGATTAACTGTTTTTAGAGATATTTTTACAGCAGAATAAAAGTAAATAGACTTTAATTTATTCTTCTTTTTCCTTGGGATTCTTCTGTTCTGAAGTAAAATTAACAAGCATATTTATAAAATACAGCAAAACCTCTATTTATCAGATCTTGAGTCAAATGGATTTCACAAATAAAATATCCAATTTCTGCTGTGATTTACAACACTGGTGTCATGCCATTAGGTCACAAATGGTGTCAATTGGATTCTGCACAATAATCAATTTAATTAACAATACCTTTTCTTTCTTTTTTGAAAAAAAAAATTAAGGTAGGCATGAAAGATAGCATGTAATGTGAAGCCAACGCATGTAAATTAGCATATGGCCAATTACATGCCTGGTTGTTTTACTATTATGAACTTGAATTGACCCCAGGCCAACATGATGTAAAACAATTTGGTTGATTCTAGTTAAAACATGCCTTTATGTACTCTGACAGTTGCCTGGATTAGGTTCTACCTAAACCAGCCCTTCCTTTAATAGTCCATCTGGCCGACACTATAAAATATCTCCCCAGGATTCAGAAGAATGAATTTTCTTTCTCATTTTGCCAAGTTAATTTTCAAAAATGTAAAAGAAAACTGAAATTATTCTGATAGGACAGTGATGGCTAACCTTTTTACCATCCCATGCCAAAAGTCTGGGGGGGGGGGCGGTGCTCAAGGAAGTTGCACGTCCACGTGCCCACACTTATAATTCAATTCACCACACCCTCCCTAGAAAGGCTCTGGAGTCTGGGGAGAGTGAAAAACGGGCCTTTCCCACCCACCCCCAGGCCCTCCAGAGACTTGAAACAGCCTCTTTCTGAACTTCTGGTGGGTCTGGAAGGCCCAAAAATCAGCTGGCCAGTACCCGTATCCATATCAGAGCTGGACTAGGGCAACGCTTGCGTGCCCACTAATATGGCTCCGCGTGCCACCTGAGACACCCATGCCATAGGTTTGCCATCACGGTGATAGGATATGAGGCTTCCATTGCTCAATATAAGAAAAACAAGAAGTGTAAAATTCCTGAGATGTAGAGAGGAAATATAAAAGTACGTTCATAAGAATATAACATGTCTCTTCAAAGATCAAACCAAAAGTCAATTTAAAGTCCCACATTTTGTTTTAATAATAGCCAACCAGATGTTTTTGGGAACTGCACAGGAAGAGTAAAATATTTCACTTTTTGCCATTTATAGAGTAAAATTAGCAACAAAGCGTAACGACAATATATTTTAAGATGGGCAAGAGACCCATAGGTATGCTTCATTTTCTTCTTGACAAATATTGATTTAAGCAGCATAAATGCAGAGACTATTAACGAACAATAGTAGTATAACTTCAGAATTACACAGAATATAAGAATGTAAAGAATAGAGAAGTACAATTAAGTCAACCTGGATTTTTCAGATACAGTTGCAAAATAGAATTTGCATTATTAGTATTAAATATATAGGTTAAACTTAGAAGATTAAAGAAAATAGGTAGCAGGCAGATAAATATAATGGACAGATTTAATACCCTTAACGTATGTGTAAGAGAATCTGAAAATCTATGGGGAGATGTAAAATGAATTATGAAAATCAAAGCAGAGAAAAAGATATTCACAATATTTGAAAAAGCACAGGATCACATTGACTTTTTTTGTAAGAGATAATAATATAACAGAAATATACAATTGTACAAGAAAGTGTGACAGTACAAATAATAAGTAAACAAAGCAGAAGTAGACTGAGATAACTGAGTAGACTGAAATACTAACTGAACTGTTTAAAACTTCAAAAGAGGCAATCAAGTGCTATCAACTCTGTCAATAAATATGGAACAAGATAATAGAGACTGCCCAAGAAAGGGACTTTTATAGAATTTCCATTTATTGAAGCATGGCAGTTAATTCCTCACATAAGAGAAAGAAAGCTCAATCAGATTTTAGAAAAAGTAAGAAGTCAAAAAATCACAGCACAAACATAAGATGGCTACTTGAAACAGCAAAACACTGTCTCCTAAGAGACTTAAGAAAAAGACTTAGCATGGCTTCATTGGTTAAACCAATGCTTTTAAGTATTTAAATCATGCCCGAATAATGAATATATTATGTGAAAATAGATGAGCCTGAACACCTGATTAGTCTTCAGAGGAAACTTTACAATAAATAATAACTGAATTTGGACTAGCTGAGTAGTTCCAAATAGGAAAGGAAGTGAATCAAGGAGGCCTATTGTCCCAATATCTATTTATAAATGCTAGCCCATTAAAGGAATGGCAGGACTATAAGAGATGACAATGAGAATGAAAATTGGAAGACAAAAATATGAACAGCTGGCAACATCTGGAGAATGACACTTTACCAAAAAATCAATTATAAAAGAGAAAAAAATCATTTAATATTAAGAACGCAATATCAATCAGCATGCATGGTGAATTTATAGCTGACTTTAAAAATGAAAGACATAGACAGTTTTATTTTTCTGGACTCAAGGGAAAAAAAAGATGGTGAATTTAGTTTATTTATTAACAATTCTGGGTGATGCACCACCATCAGATTAAAAACTACAATGTGGGCAATGTGGGCAACCAAAGAGAAGATTGATTTTATGAAGGAAGAAAATGACAAATGTAAACAAGCTCATAAAGGCTAACAAATATTTCAATGACAACATAAACTAGGCCAGTTAAAGAACTGGACCTTCAATGAACATCTATGGCTATGAAGGTTGGAAAATGATAAACAAGAAAAGAAAAAAAACAGACAGGACTTATGGACCTTTATACAGTTGCTAAGAGTACCTTGAACAAATCAAATCAAATAAAATCAAATCTGGCTGAGGAATTCTGGGAGTTGAAGTCCACAAATCTTAAAGTTTCCAAGTTTGGAGAACCTTAAAATAAAGGTTGACTGCTCCCTTTGCAGTTCCTGATCAGCAACATAAATTTACATATTTGAGGCATGTCAAATGTTTGACAAGGATCAGGGAGCTGAAAACAGATAAGTTAAGATGGATAGATTTTTTTTGTTTATTTTAAGGGACTTATAAGTCATTCCAATCAAAACCATCTTGGAATAACATACAATTATCCCTCTCAAGTCAGGATAAAAACAAAACAAGACAATATGTAATCATAGAGTATATTTAATAAAATCACATTTATAGGATAAATAAAATCATAAAGTTAAGTATATTATGTGGAAGAAAGTTAGCACTCACCCCTCTTCTAGAAGAATGAAGTATTCTAGGAAATATTAAAAAGCCAGAATATTATATTTCTCTGGATGTTTTCAGGCATGTTTTCATATTTTCAGGCAGGAAACAGACTAACTCTTAATAGCTCCCACCCTCCTTAAACAGCAGAGGTCAGCACTTAAGAGATAATGAGAGCTGGTCTATTCATTGGCAAATGCCCTCACCAAAGATCCAACAAAGGTAGGATTAGCCCTCTACCATATAGCACCTGGGAAAATTATATCAGCCAGCAAGGCTACCTAAGACTCACACCCCTGGGAGCCTGAAAACCAATCAGGGTACTCTTCCTGTGCCCCAGGAAGTTCAAACTCCGAGAAACAACAAAACCAAAACATACTTAGCGTCTCACCCTCTTTTCTGCTCAGAAACTCAAGCCATATGATTCCTGACCACCATTAAACCATCTTTTCAACCAATCTCCACATTTCATGTGTCTATTTTCCCCACTTGGAGGTGAACACAGATGGATATTTCTTCCAACAATGTAGCAGATAAAATGGCTGGTTCTATGTTAGGCAATGTTGGTTTTAATTGGTTTTCAAGATGTAGGCTCCCCAGAGTTGTTTGGTGAAAGGGCAGTCTATAAATTAAATGTAAATATTTTTGAAACAAGTGTTAAAAATGAAGCATGAAAGGGATTACTGTAATCTCACATGGACAAATGTATATTGGAAACATTTGTCCATGTGATCATTAAGAGTTGAACTTGATAACTATCTAACAAAACACCTAACTAATATAACTAGGAAGAAAACAAATTAACAGAATTTTTTTCTCTAAAAAGAGTATATTTAACAAGTGTTTTTGTTCTGTTATACAGTTGGCCAATTTTATATAATCACATTTTTACATTTTTTTAATTAACTAGGCTCTCACAAGTCTGTTTCTCTAAGGAACATGTTGAACAGCAGATGGTAGTACTTCAATTAAAAAAAACCTCAATGCATTGTAATCTGCATTTCAACACATAGACCCTAGTAAATCTTTATTCTTTTACGTCTATTTTCAAGAACTAAATCCTAGATAACAACGCGATAAAACAAAAACTATACTGTAGAGTTCTAGCAATGGATTCTATAAATATTCTATGTTAAAACCAGGAAACATACTGAAATAAGATTTCATTTTAACAAAAATGATACTTTACGGTTATTCCATACAAACAAGATGTGTTTATTTTGAAGTATAAATTTTTTCATAACAGATTTTAGGGCTGGTTATGGGAAATCAAATTATAATACGTTATAAAGGGGAGAATGAGGTATTCAAAAACGTTTTCTGATAAGGTAAATAAAAGCCAGTCTATACTTCACGAAATGCCATCAAACTGTAGAAGGCACAATGTCAAATATAGATAGTTGATATGACAATCAGAAACTTTTATATTGTTATTAACCGATAAAACTACATTCAATAAAATGAACAACATAAAACTAACCCCTAACAACAAGAACTATTAGAGGCATTTGTGAGTGAGGCTTATACATAATATAGCCAAATTTTGCTATGTTTAGAGAAATAAATTTAGCTTAATCGTTTACAGGTAGTGGATTGCAGAGGGGGAAGATCCAAGACAGCAAAGTGAAAACATCTTGTTATCAAAGAGCACAAGCAAATTTCTATTTTTGCTTTATATCATCAGATTAATCCTCTTTTAATTTCCAGTCCCTGTGCTGTATAATGACTAATAACTGTATAATGACTAATCTTTAAACAATTGGATGAGAACTGTTTATATTCTACTGCCAAAAGAAGATTACAACAGAGAAGATTATAACATTGGAAAGAGGATGACATGACAAAGAATGAATTCTGGCATGCAAAGATTGCTCAAAACAAAAAATAGATGACCCGGTGGGATTTAAAAATGCTTCTCAAAATGAAAATGTAAATAATGGCCACACCAGCATTAGCATTATCAATAAACCAAGCTCTGGGAACACTTTGAATACAGTATATGTGGTGTTGAACTGGGATTTACAAAATTAAAATGCTGAGGACACACCCCATTGAGGAGCCAAATTCCCCAAATATCTATGGAGATTCTCAGTCTTCAGGGTCATGGTTGTCCCGAGAAGCTGAAGAAGTGAAATGTCTTCAAAGAAAAAACAGAAAATCCAGTTGCCTCTTTGAAAAGCACTTTTGGGACTTAGATATAATAGTTCCATCTTCTGAGGCGCCTGCATGCTTGACAAAAAGCTGCCAGGAAGACATTTTCAAAAATGAGACTACAGAACTTTTCTTTAGGCAAAACTTACTAATTGCATGGACTGTGTTATCAGTCTATGATTATTTAGCAGAAACAAATTATCATTCTTGAAATGATGAACATTTTGGGTAGGTTCACACATTGTTCTAATCCCAAGCTACTTGCATGTATACCAGTGATGGCTAACCTTTTTACCATTGCATGCCAAAAGCAGGGGGAGCACAGGGGAGTCACACACACGTGCCAATACCCATAATTCTATGTGCCCTGCCACCCCCACACATGC
>JANHFP010001418.1:36275-48812 GCA_032468135.1 Calamaria suluensis
ATATGGTCTTCCATTGCAAGTCGTACATCCAGGAGGACCCCCAGATTGCGAGCCCTTTCTACCGGGGACAGATTTTCATCCCCGATAGCCAGTGTTGGAATAATCTGGCTGAACCGGGGCGCCGGGAACCACAGCCACTCGGTCTTGGAAGGGTTGAGCTTCAACCTGTATAATACAATCATACAATAATACAATCATACAATCATATAACTAACTTAATGCACTGAGAGGTTGGAAGAATCTTTGTTGCAGCTGAAGCCATCTCTCAAGCATAATTAACACCTAATTTGACATTCGGCCCATAATTGTTTTTCCACTTTTTTCTTCACTAAAAATCTTTAGGATGATTCAAGATAAAACACATTACATTTCATGAAGCAATTCAGCCACTACCATTTTGATGTAATGTATAAGGTACTAAACTATATGTGAGCTGAAGGAAGAATGTAATTTTTGATCAGTATAGGATTTTTAGGTGGTTGTTTTATTAATTAATGCTCATTCTTAAATGCTCTAAAAGTACTATTTTTCCTCTCCTTTCTTCAGTCTAGTCATCTAGTAATGGACTTATAACAGGGTTCAAATTCACACTTGACCACAGAACACACTGGCCAATTCTAGACCATTCAGTCCACTTTATCTCATACATACTTACTATAGGAATAAAATTAGATGAGAAAGTTCAGGACAACCTCTCAGAGCTTTTATGCAGAAAATAATTATAACAGTAATATTAGATCTATATTTATGAAAGGAAAAAATGCTTAACCCCTTCTGCCTTTACTATCAATGAAACAAATGGCAGCACTTAAAGAGAAAGTTCAGTTGTAAAAATGGCAACAGAGGAAATTTTTAGAGCACTGTTTTGTCAATCTTCAAAGCAGCATGAAAAGCTTATTGGTTTAGAAAAGAATGTGAAGAGGATTGAAAAAAAGTCACTGGAGTTTTTTAAGTAGTCATCTGCAAATTCATAACTCCTTGATGAAAAAAACCCTATTTTGTGAAAACCAGCAAATATGATGAGATGAAACAAAGAATATGGACGTTCTGTACCAATGTGTAACCCATGTGTGAATCTCAGACATTAAGTATATGAAAATACATCTTCACTTTCTTTGTTCTATTGTTTTCACTTCAAACAATAAAACTTTAAATATACAAACAATACAGAATGATAACAGATGGGAATATGAAATATTTGATAACTGTCAACAGCATCACCCCCCCTAACAGTATGAAATGAGAGGCTCCAATTCTAATTATGCTAGAATACAGCGCACATATCTTTACAAGATCAAGTGTTTCATGCTTCTTAAGAGAATCTCTTCTTAAGAGATTCAACCTATCATATATACAATTTAAAAAATTTAATTTTAAAATTAAAAATTAGTAATGCTCAATTACTAGAATTTATTTATACATTCTGCTTCTTATTTCAGCACTTACCTTATCCACAGAATCGTTCAAACCATTTTCATGAACATCACCAATCAAATCTGTGGAATGTATTTGAAGATATATACAAAACGTTTAGAAATATTAGATTCTATTATCTGGTTCCTATTACTTAAATGCTCAGTGAACAAAATAGGTACTATACAATCTTCAAAAATTATATTCATATATTTAAAGCATTGTTTTTTTTCTTCTCTTGGTATCTACTTTTATATATTTTTGCATGAAGACTTCAGTCCATAGCAACTATATTAACAGTGATAGCTTCTACGGCAGAATCACCTTCCTCAAGCTTCAGACTTTTGAATATATGAAGATGGGAGCACAATAATCCTGTTATCACTGTTCTTAGATTTCCATTAACCCAGCAATACTGTTCTCCAGATCTAAATTATTTTATATACATTAGGCATTTTTTCATCTACTAACTTTCCATCCAGCAGAAATAGAAACTAGCTGATCTTTAAAAGAACTCTTAAAGCAGCATTCTTGCCAGTGCTTTGGAAAAGATAGGGATTCCTTTTATTTAAGGGGACAAGAACAATCCTAATTTTAATCATCATATTTTTTAAGTATAGAGGGTGCCTAGCAGTTAATAAGAATATACAGTGATACATTAGAGAATACTGAAAGGGGAAGCCAGGGAAGAGTGGCTTCAAATCTGAATTACTAACTTTCCCAGACACATACTTTAGACTGGCAGCAGAACTCATATTATGAACAAAAGGTAGAGCTAAAACACACTAAATTCCATCTGTTTCTATTCAACCCATAGCATGCCAGGCTATCTATACCTGCAATAGTTTTTGAGTATAGACTCAAGAGAAAATAAATCTATAATGCATGACAGAGATTTTATTATTTTGGCCTCAAGGGCATGTTCTAAACGTAGAAAATTAGTAACAAATGTTAGGATGCCATATGGTGTAAAGAACAGTCAACAGATTGCTCATCCCTCCCAAACAAAACTCCAGCCAGCTAATTCCAAATAGATATTATGGCACTCCCAATCAATGATGCAATGTGCTCTAAACACCTGAGTATAGATAACTGCTGTACGCCTTCTCCCAATCTCTACAGTAATGTCATCAATAGTAGCTGGATCATTTTGAACATTTCTTTCATAAGCAAATAATGCAATGGTCCCAAACATTTTGGAGCTGACGAGCACATACAGAATATTAAGGACAAACTATAGGCTTCAGCACATTCACAAAGTAGCTGCCATGGGAATGTAACAAGTCACAAATCACCAATTTACAAGAGTGCCACAATTATTCCTACTTAATTTTTCCTTTTCATGAGCAATTTTGCAAAGAGCTGGGGTGGAGCTACTAGGAAAACCTTTTAATCTTGTAGAGTCCAGACAAGGTTGGACATTTGCATTTTGTTTTACAGCATGCTTCCTGTTTCTAATTAATGTAAAAAGTCAGACAGAGTAGGAACACAGGCATTTGACAAGACACATGCTGATGAGATACACTGACATGCCCACATACCATGCTAGTATCTCTCTCTCTCTCACACACACACACACACCTGCAAAGCTAGGCATTCAGTGTGTAGTAAAAAAGAATATGTGGTCAGAAGCTCATGCAGCAGTAAATGTCTTGGGAACAATATTCCATGAATCAACTGATTAATGCTGCAAGTTTCTAATTTCCCAATGTAGTGAACAAGGGCTCCAGAGAGAATTCCAGAGGGAAAATGGAGAGGGAAAAGGAAAAAAAAAGATATTTTCAAGCAACATATACCTGAGCTGGAAGATTTGGATTCTCTCTTAACATTTTCCTCCAGTAAAAAAGAGAACTGTTGTTGACTTTGAAATGTACTTTGCTCAGAGTTTACCTCTATGAAAAAGAAATTCAAAAAAGACAATTAGATAAATTCTAAATGTGCATTCATATAGGAGTTCCCCTGCATTCCCAATGCAGCTTTCAGTACTGAAAGTAGCAGTGCAGAAAAGGTTCCCCTTAAAAACTGGAAACAATTTTGTTTGGAAAAAGTAAATCCTCTTTCATATGCGTGTACTGCAGAGATCAAGATGGATGACCCATGACAAATATCAATATGAACATAATCTCAGACTTAATGTAAATTAATGTTTATTAAATGTAAATTTTATTTAGTTTTTTGATATACCACTTAAGAACTACAGGCAATCCTTGACCTACAACAGTTCATTTAGTGACTGATCAAAGTTACAATGGCACTAAAAAAATGTGACCGTTTTTTGTAGTTACAACCTTTGCACCTTCACCATGATCATGTGATCAAAATTCAGGTGTCTGGCAAATGGTTCATATTTATGATGATTACAGTTTCCCAGTCATGTTATCACATTTTGCAACCTTCTGACAAGCCAAGTCAATGGGGAAGTGAGATTTGCTTAACAACTGGGTTACTAACCTATCAGCAGCAATGATTCACCTAACAACTGTTGCAAGGAAAATCATAAATGTCCCACTTAGCAACAGTAATTTTGAGCTCAATTGTGGTTGTAAGTTGAGGATTACTTGTACAATCAAGCTCAAATTATTTATAATATGAACACATTTCTAATCCTATCCTGTGTGTCCACTCAGAAATAATTTCTTTTCAATATGCCCTGCTGCAGTCATTTCCCAAAAAGAATCTGATAATGATAATTACAAGAACAACAAGAATAGTAATTGATTGATTTTGTTTTGTATTTCATTCAAAAAGTTTAGAGAAACATACAAGGTTGTTCATCTGCTTTTATTTTCACAATTCTTATGCTGCTGATTAATAACATCCAAAGGAGCTTCACGTAGCCAGATGGATATTTGAGCCTAAGTTTCCTGAACTATCCTAGATGCTGTTAATATATGTTGCAAAAAACCAAACAAACCAGGAGTCTGGTAGCACCTTTTCAGGCTAACACATTTCATTCGCAAGGCATAAACTCTTGTGAGATGAAGCTCACTTCATCACAATTGCAGCTCATTCTTTTTGTGTGGCTCTTTTTTCCATGCAGTTCATGAAAGCTTTTAATGTGCTGCTTCAAAAAGGAGCCATCAGATTCCTTCTGATATGCCTTGGTCACACATCTTCTACAAAGTTAACAAATGATTATCAAGATCATTGAATGAAACATATCATTCTATTTTTTATTCCTACAAATAAATGCCTCCACTCAATTAAAAAAAATCCTTCAATGGCACAGACCCATGTTTTATTATGATTAAAGTACGTATTTGTAAGTTAATTTGACATGGCTCACTTGATGTATCTGCTCATGAGTAATTTACTGTTCCAAGAGGAAGTGGAAATTCTGAGAAAGTAGTTCCCTTCCCTGATTTCATGCCTTGTGTCAAGATTTCCTCAGCTGTCTGTACACTAAAGTGCAAAATAGTGCTACACTAAGGCTTTGTTACGCTGAATTACAATTTTAAAATTTTATTGCAGGGAAGCAATATGATCCCTCCACCTGCAAAATAATATAATCTGCGCCATCATTTCTGTTTCCTGATTGTGTCAACTCAAATCCAGATACTCCAAAATCTGTCCTTGCCTTTCAATCCTCTTTCAGCTTAGTTTCCCAGCCCTAATAATAATGTTAGCTAGCAATTATTTTTCTGCACCATTGTCTTGCAAACTGCTCTTTCATTGTCTTTGGGTGATTTTTCATCAGTCTCATGTTCTCATGTAGTCAATGCAGCCATCTTGAAAGCTCTCCCTTGGTAGCCATTTTTTTTACTTAAGACTAGAGGAGACATGATAGTACTGTTCCAATATTTGAGGGGCTCCTACCAAAATGAGGGGGTCAAACTATTAGCCAAAGGACCAAAAGGCAAGATGAGAAACAATAGATGGAAACTAATTAAGGGAAGCAATCTGGAACTAAGGATAACTTTTCTAACAGTGAAAGCAATCAATCAAAGGAACAAGTTGCCTCAGACATTGTGGGTGTTCCATCACTGGAGGCTTTCAAAGAGACTGGATAATCATTTATCTGAAATGATACAGGGTCTCCTGCTTGAGCAGGGGATTGGCCTGGAAGACCTTCCAGGTCCCTTCCAACTCTGTTATTCTATGTTCTATGGTTGTGTGTGGAATTTTGGAAACTATATCATTTCATGAACACAACTGTTAAAATGCCAGTATGCTCTGATTTTCTTACAATAATTTGTCAATTACAATTCAAGAAATTATACGCATTGTGCTTTAATATATTCACAAAATACATCTACAATTTATTTACCTGAATTATTCTGATTAAGTTCTTTAGAAGCCCTTTTGCAAATTAATTCTTGTCTCAGTTGTCTAGCAAACCTAGCAGGATTGTCCCATGGGATATAAGACACCTCATCATCACCACCAAGCATCTTGCCAGAACCTTCGAGCCATCCAGAGCTATCGACATTTGTCAGCTTCAAACTTTCAAAAGTAAATACTCGAAAAGCTCGTTCTACTTCAGCCCAATTCATATGTTCTACAAGAAAATTAAGCCACAGAAAGCAAAGAGAACCATTTAAATTGACTGCATCCACTTTTTATTTTGTCAGAAATCTGTTTACAACTGATTCTAAGTTATTCCTACAAATGCATTCCCAGGAGCAAAAAAAAAAAAGGTATCAAATAAAGGAGGAAAATATTCTACCTCCCACCCAGAGCATGTAGAAATTTAATATAACAAAGATTTGGACTACTTTGGAAACAGTAAGCCAATAAAAGAATAATATTACCATCAGTACAATAGTGCATGAGTTCATGAAGCCTGGCAAGACGTTTCGTATTGTTTGCAGGTGATGGAAGAGGGAATTTAAGAAGTTCCATCAAAGGCAGCTTTTCCATCATTTCCTCTTCAATCTTTATTGGGTCTAAACCATCTTTTACCTTAAGTGAAGAGAAACACGAAACTTCACTGATTGTGCTATTGAAAGGAGGAATGAGCAACTTTTCATACTGGGGAACATAAAAAGTGCTTTTAGCTTTTTTCTCTATCTCTTTGGGGCATGGAATGAAACTACTGCTACCAGGGGACAGGGGAAAAGCTTTACATACTCATTTTTCTTCTTAGTTTTTTCAAAAGAAAGACCAGATTTAAGTGTGATGTCCTAAATTATACAATTATATAAAGATACACTTTGGAAAATGAAAATGTAAAAACCTGATCTCTAGCTCTACATATTTTAATAACACAGGGTTAATATGTATTGAATATGCTAGTGACAACTTCTTGATTTATTGTGCTGGATAATATTTTGTGACAGTCCTACTATAGGATTCTCTATTGCTGCATCATAAGCAAAGATTTTAGAAATAAACAAGTTGCAAGAATTTCTTGATCTCTCAGCAGCTTTTAACACCATCGACCATGTATCCTTCAGAGATGGCTCTAGAGTAAAAACTAACACAAACTAAATGAGAAAAAGAAGAAAAGAGAAAGAGTAAAAGTGCAGAAAAAAGATAAAAGAAATATATATAAAGAAATGACTTCCAACCTTCATGACAAGTATAGAAAAATTTAGTATTTTTTCACCATTTATAAGGTTAGGTTTTTTTTAACACAGAAAATTTTATTGGTTTTTATATAACATGGAAAAAGGTATGTGGTAAGGCTACTTTTCATCCCTTATCCTATCCCATATTAATAAGCAAATCCATAAAACATCAATATTTGAATCTTGGTGTCCATAAAGGTTGTCAGAATTTTTTAAAAAAATATTTTAATCTTGAACAAATAAACGAACTTCATATTCCTTCCTTGTACTTTTAACTTTAATTCAATCAGATATTATGATATGATTGAATTTCTCTTCAATTCTTCTTTATCCTATTGCATAGATTTCTTCAAGGTTTTAACAAGCCTTTTTTGTGGATCCAATAAGATTTTTTTTCCTGGTTGTTCTCTTAGCTTATCATTTGTTTTTCATATTCAATTTTTAAAATGTCAGCCAGTTTCTTTTGCATATCTAGTAAAGAGTTCTTTTTCAAATCATTCTCTTGGCCTGTCATTTGTAGTTCCACATTCAGTACTTTATCTTGTCAAATCTGTTCTACACCTGTCATTCTATCATGCCCTTGGAATCAGATCCAGCTACAACACAGGCTGATTCTGGCACTCATTTGCTCCTCCCCAGCAATTCCTCCTGGGATCTCTCCACCCCACTGAAGTGTGCAACTTGCAATCAAGTAGCAAGATGTTGAACTGACTAAAGATTGACAGACTGGCATATATTTAGCAGGAAGGGAATTTAAACCACACAGTAAATTTTTCCTTAATAGAAGCAAATGGGGCATTTTAATTCCTCCAGCCTATCTGAAAATAATTCCTGTTTTTGTCTTTTGCCTTTTTCTCTGCTATCTCCTATGGCTTTGCTGTTGAGACTTGTAGCAACAAATCCTCAGGTTAGTACTGTGTCTGATTCCTGAGGGGATGCTAAGAAAGTCAGGATGCAAAACATTTCTCCATTAATATCTTTTGGAAATATTCTATTCATCGAAGCAGACATCATTATTGACATCATTGAAATTGTAATTACTAATTTCTAGTGTTAGGGTTTCAAGTAACACCACCAACCAAGTAAGACTCCGAGGCCAGCAGTTCCTCAAAGTTCCATTTTATTAGAGATGCCATATTGGCACATCTGGGAATATCCAAATCTGAGGTTTCCTGGGTTTTCCCCACCCAAAGGAAAGTCCAAGCCCCTTCCCCTGCACCCACATGTCCATCTGTTGTGACCTAAGCACAAGTAGGTATTACCAGACACAATCAGTCCTAAACAAACATAATTTATTAGAACAGCTTGAGAATTACCTCATTCTCAGCTTAGTCCCAATTACTTCCAAATAAGTTCTTCTGAAACAGTCCTTTAGCCTTATCACCAACCTTTGTATTCTTTGGCACCCTAACAAAGGCTTTTCTTGGCAAAAAAAAACCAATGAAGTTCCAAACAAGAGACTGACAAATGTAGCAATGTTGCTTCCCTACAAAGATCCCAACACCTGCTGCTCTTCTAAGCCTTATGGGCAGAGTCAATCATCTCCTGGCCTTACTCCCGAGTTTCCTTTAGCTACTCTTGCCTTCTGCCAGCTCTTCTCATGTGTGCACTAGGAACAGGCTCCTCCTGTTCCTCTGGCTCTCTGTTCTCCACCTCTGGGTGTTCCAGAGTCCACGCATCACACCCAGATGGCCCTGGCCCCATCTCTTCCTCCAATGCAGAGCCTTCGTCTGGACCTTCCCCAGACTCCAGGACTGGCCCATGTTCCTCCCCAGCCTCGTCATTGACTGACTCCACTGTCAGCTCTACAGGCTGCTGGTGGAACACAACACCATCACATGGTCCAATCAGGTAACCATCCAACTAGAGTAGTTTCCCATCCACACCTCTCCATCTGCAGGTTGAACATCCTTGTCTCCCAATGAAAGAATGTTATTGTTATTATGGCTATACATCTCACCCCATCGCCATCCAACCTCCCTCCCAGTTCCCACAGCATGCCCATTCTCTAAATGTGGCAGCCCTGAAGATTCAAAGAAAAAAAAATGGCCTCCAGGGCTGACATCTAGCTCCATTCCTAAAAGAATCCTTTAATTTTCAAATAACATTTTGTGTCACTTGATAAGTGGCAGTATTAAACAACATTTAAGATGTTTGAAATCTTTAGTAGCCTCTTGCGACCAGTTTCTAAAACCATAAAGAGAATTATCTTTTTATGATATACAATAACTAAGATACCCGAAATAATCTGTTTCCAACAAGGAGCTATTTATTATGTATAGTGCATCCCAAAATGTTATGGTAAAAATAAATATTCCGATTTTATCTGGACCCTTAATCTGTTTATAACTTTCTTAGAGGAAAATTTTATTTAGCTTGTTGTTTATCAATTTTTTTATGTTCTTAGGCTTACAGCTGATTTTTCTTCTGTTCAGTTGAAGATACTGTTGACTTTTCCAGGTTGTTATTCTGAAAGTCTCTCACAACTTTAAAATAGAGAATTTCCAAAAGAGATTAAACAGTGATTTTAGTAAACTTTGGGTCCTTTAAAAAACTCTGCTATGATTGAAAGCAAAATGACTAACTCCCTGGTCACCTGGTGCTCAGCCTGCAGAAAACTGCTTTCATGTGCTTGGCTCATGAGAAGCAGTCGTCCAGACTATATGTATCATCTTCCATCCTGTCTTTGTCTATTTACTGGTTCCTTGGTTTGTATCATGGTTATAAATTCCACTTTCAGGGAGACGTCTCTAGTCTGCCATACCTCTCCACAAAGTTCTATGCATACATTTGTTTAAATTAGGTCATCATTTACTATTAGTATCAATTAACATTTCTGCTAAAATATTGTGTCTTGAACTTGGATACTTAAAAAGTATACTTAAGTTTTATTCTTAAAATAAATACATATTTATACACTGACTAAGAGGCATATTTTTATGTTGGTTGATATTCATGATTTTTAGCTTTTGTCTTGATTTTCAAGATAAGATTTTCAAGAAAAACAAAGTAAAAATTGTTCTTAAAAGCAACTTATGAGACATTTTAGTATTTTGCATTGGGGAATTTAACCACATGGAATAATTTTATTATTAGATTTATATGAGCACAGATTTTGCCTTTGCAGAGAACTGAAGGTACTTACAGTCGATGCATTCTTTTGGAATTTGGCATATTTATAATGAAGTATTCTTTCTTGCGTTTCTCTATTTTTGTATTATTGATGGGAAAAAACTGATAAATGTTATACCTTTAGGTAGTGCAGCTTCCGAGACAAATTATCATGATAGTTTAATATTAGAGGCCCTCTGGCAGCCACAACTTTTTCTTCATCTTCAGGATAAAAGGAATTATAGAGCTCCTGTCAAAGGAAAGGAAGCATGCGTTTAAAAACATGTTCATACTTTTTATAGAAGTATTAATTTTTTATAAATGTATCAAATCAGACAATACAAACATTTTTTTCATTCTCAGGAAGGGCAAGTGAAGGTAGAATCGAAACAATATGACTGGCAATGGTATGATCCAACCCATCTTCACGTGGCAATGGAATCAGTTGACTTGGTGGTGTAAGATTTTCTTCTGATGCAACAATCTAGCACAAATAAATATTTTATTTCATTATTCCAATGCTCTGCGATGAAAACACATTGAAGGAGTTATTAAAAATATTACAGTTACAGAACATGTACCATCAATACAGGTAATCCTCAATCAGGAGGTGCTTTTTCAAGAGGCAACTGGACTTTCTGATTTTTTCTTTGAAGACATTTCACTTCTCATCCAAGAAGTTTCTTCAGCTCTCACTGGATGGAGGGGAATGGAAGAAGAGGTCAAAGAGGCCATCTACATCAAAATCAAACAGCCTTCCCTTAACAGAGGGGGGGGGCACACACAACATCATCTATTTCCAATCTACAACACAGTCTTTTCAACAGATCCAAGAAGGCTCCACACCAATTTGCACCACTCAGGTGACCCTCATGACACAGATAAACCTCCAGGTGACCTTAACGACTTGCTAAAAGAATGCAAATGACCAGCTGTCTGTAAGGAGTATAAATGCTTCCATTCCCCACCATCCAGTCATAACTGAAGAAACTGTTAGGATGAGGAGCAAAACTCTTCAAAGAAAAAACCAAAATCCAGTTGCCTCTTGAAAAAGCACCTCTGGGACAACCATAACCTAGATGACTGAGAATCTACACAAACAGGCAATCCTCAACTTATAACAGTAGTGAAGCCTGGCCATTTTGGTTGTAAGGTGGGATGATGTTAATTGAAACTTGTTAAGTGAAAGAGCCTTCACCCTAGATAACCCCAATGCATATGTTAAACAAATGTGGGGATGAATACAGGGGTCGTTAAATGCACATGGGGTGCCTTAGAGATGCCTGCCTTGGGCCTCACCCAACCTGAGACACCCCTGTACTCTGCTACCTTTCCTTGGGGTCCCCACAAACATCTCCAACCCTCACAATGCCTTGCTAACCTTCCAGAGATCTGCAGAACTGAAGACTGTTCTTACTGGGCTGCATGGAGAAGTCGTTTGACCTAGACAAAGCAGCATTTCCCCACCTTCTGCTTTTCTGCATGGGCTCTTTAAGTCAAAAACAGGGTAATGAGCCACAGTTTGTGCTTTGTAGTTTCTCTATTTCCTAGAAAAAAGTTTTAAAACGAAGGGGGAGACATAAGAGCTGGGAGATGGAGAACTGACAATGAAGGGTTAAATGTTCAAAGGGTGATGCACAGGAAGCTGATTTGCCTTGTTTGAAATCTGACCTGGAAGGCAAAGATGCTTTTCCCCTTCCCTCTGCATTGCCCTTTTAACACTTAACCTTCGTTGTCTGTTCTCAGTCTCACTGCTCCTTTCCCCCTTTTGTTTTAAAACTTTTTTTCTAGATTAGAAAAAGCACAAACAGGCTCATTATCCTGTTTTGAGTTAAAGAGGTCTTAAGCAGGTGACCTGTACCATCATTAAGCCTCACTGGACTTCCCTACCTCATGTGCATTTAACAACCTGCAGATTTGATTACAGAATGCATGGGTGTTAGCAGGGAGTGATCGTGTTCAAGCTATGAGCTTCATTCCTATGAATCCTCAGGTTACAAATGTAATTGGAAGGCTCCATTACATTCGTAACTCAAGGACTACCTGTATAGCCTTTGCTTGCTTACCTGCTGCAACATACACTCCAGTAATAAAGCAACAGAAACCACCTCATCAGGGACACAACTCAGGAGATCATTATAGTACCTCATGTCTACATCTGTAATAATAAACTTATTTTAATAAAAAATAAATAAAAATTAAATGTGTTAAAACATTTAGGTATACAGAGCTACCAATAAATACAATCTGAATATATTATACACCTGTGAATATTCCTACTTCCCAAAATAAGGAAGTGATTCCCTTTGCAATAGGCCCGTTCGTTTGAGGCCAAACAAGGCAAGATCTTTGAGTAACTGAAAGGTTTTTCTCTCAATCTACAGACAATAATCAACGGCATTAAACAACCTTAACAAAAGGAAGAAAATCTTCCTGAAGGTGTGCAAGGCATGAAATCAAGACTTTGATTCACACTCCATGTCTACTTGATCCTTTCCTATCC
>JANHFP010001418.1:97453-107882 GCA_032468135.1 Calamaria suluensis
AATATGGTAAGAGCTGAACCAAACCAAGAATCCCTCCTGTCCAGTATCTCTGGACTGTGGTTAACTACTGTGGTTAGTTGGGTCCGACATTTTGCAAACTCTGGGTGCCTCTGAATAACTATGTTCCACATGCTGTACAGAAATCAGGTTTTTGCCTTCTTTAAGTAAATGTTTCTAAGCCTTGAGAATGTTAAAATATGAGGATTTCAACTTCCAGAATTTCCAAACCAACTCATGGATGGAAGGGAGTCACTCTACAATTTAATAAAGCTGAGGTTTCCTTTTCTTGTGCTGGAATTCATATCACAGTTTTAACTATTGCTTCTGCTTCCCTTTTGACTTTGGGAAGGCAGGCCTGGTTGTATATGTACAAAGTTTGTCCTTCTCTTCAAATATTGCAAAATTTTGTTCTGTGAATTATGGAACATTTTCTCTTATGAGGTCCTCAGGACATGCCTGACTGTTTGTAAAGCAATTAATGTCAGAAGGTCTTTGTAATTTGTAGATGTCTAGAAAAATAAACTATCACAACTAAGCATGTATGACTTCCCAAGTTGACAAATATCAGCTCCAACTCTCTTCCCTAGCCTGCTAAGCATTGCTATAATCATCAATAGTTCTTTTCACAGGGAATGTTTCCTCTGGCAAAATTCACAGTTTAAAACAAATGGTTTTTTTAACGATGGCCATCAAACAAATAGACTTATGGCCATGCTGAACCGGCCTTCATAGCTTTAAAAAAATTCTTTGTCACATCTCAGCTGGAATAACAATTATGTCACCTTGGAGCATTAGTCCCTGTGTTACTGTAAGTCTTGTTCTCTCTGGAAAAATGCATTGAGTGTTGGAGGCATGCTGTGTGCATATGATGAACAACTATTTTGTATAAAATTAAATACTGCTTATGGCTTTGAATCAGAAGAATAATGTGGCATATATGTTGAAGAAACTAATCACAGCTAAGCTTTGAGGTAGGCAATTGTGCTTTATCAGCCTCCACTAATTGTAAACATTAAATTGAGTTGAATGCACTTTTTTGGGGGAGGGGTTGTCTGGGTTCACGTCATGATCTTTTTTTATGATCTCTCAGAAGTAAGTTCTTTAAGACATAGATGTCCACTGGCCTTTTTATAGGTAATAGGGAGTTCAGAGTATTCTGATTCTAGAATCTATAGAGTTGGGAGGATCCATTTACATCACCATGACACCATGCTGACAGCTGGAAAAACCATAGAATTACTCCTATACATGCTTTTCTAGTGAGGGCTCAACACAACTATTAAAGGAAGCCCACCAAAAAAATTAATTTGTTTCAATATTGTAGTGCTCTTACTCTTAGGAATTTTTTTTCTTATATTCAATCAGAATGTTCCTATACTTTATATTCATCATTCGGTGTTCTGAACGCAAGAATGATATAGAACAAGGCTTGATGTTAGATTATTTCTCTGAAGGCTAAATATTCCCAGTTCCTCTAGTCTTTCTTCATACAACTTAGTTTCTAGGTTCCTGACCATTGTTGTTTCCCATCTCTGAACTTGTATACATTTGTCTAGGTCCCCAACCTTGTGGGCACCAGGAACCAGTTCCATGGAGAAAGGTTTTTCTGCAGACTGGAGGGGGCATAGCTTTACATGCTGCCCACATCCCGTGGATGGAACTTTGCTTGTTTGTGTGGCAGGTTACTGGCATGCCACAGCCTGTTGTGGGTCCATGGACCAGGGATTGGAGACCCCTGTTCTACGGGTACTACTCAAGAGATGTAACTGGGGAAAAGCTTAAGACCTACATTGTTGGTGATCGGCGCACGTTTGATCAGGAGCCCTTGCTTCGTGGGGTTATTGATACCTTGAACAGGAAGCCATCTCTTATTCTTCTTGTTGGAAACCGTGAAGAGGCAAAAAACTAAATCAGCCAGACTCACAAACTTCCAAGATCTTGAAGACATTGAAAAAGGAGCTCCTCTTTCATCTTTCCAAACACTGGCAAAAGTGTCGGGTGTGTCTGTGCATATGCACTCCCACATTGTGGGAACAGAAGGGAAGAAGAAGATGAAGAGCACAGAGCTGCTCACTCTAGAATGGGAGCCAGCAGGCATGCCATGCAGGCCCATCTGTTGTGCCTTGTTCCGGCTCTTGAGTTCCTTTCCTAATTATAAACTAATTTCTTAATAACTTCAGTGAAGCAAATTTCCTGTGGCATGGCTACAGTTTTGTATTACTTTAATCATTTGCTGAGAGGGGGAACTCTTCTCAGTCACCATTGCCAAAGCCTAGGGATATTATGCTTGTCTTCTGCCTAATGTATATAAACTAATTGCTTCAAATTGTCTGGGTGGAGCAGATGTGAAATGAAATGGCACCTTTGTGCCAAGCCTTCCCCCCCCCCCTTCACCTTTAAAATAAGCCGTTACAATTCTGACATGGCACCAAGTGACACCTTGGGTTGGGATTTAATTCTGAATTATGGTAGCATTAGAAAAACATATGATGTGGCCGCTTGTTTGTAGAAAGAAGGGGGGAAATCGTAAAACTCTGTCTTTTTTTTTTTTAATGGGCTGTCACTTGATTCATTCCTGCAGCCCCAAGCAGCAGGCGCTTAAATCAATGCACACAGCTGTTCCTGGTTCAAGGAACTCAGCAGGTGTACTGCCCAATACGCCTGCCATCTACCCACACACACACGTAACAAATACTAACAGCTTGCACACACCAGCTATTCATCATCATTATAGCCAGCCCGGTGAGGGTAGTCCAAAAGAAACCCACCCCCATCTTACAGTAGAAATAGTCCATGGATTATTAGTCACACTTTCTAGACTTCTTAATTGAATAACCTTTGACTTTTGTGGAAAGAATGGGGGGAAGTACATAAACCCTCACACCACAATGTTTGTGTCAAAACACAATAGGTGTACTGTGGCTGGCGAAATCAATTAGTCGTCCTCTTGCCTTGAGGGTCCACATCTGGTGTGATTTAAGGGCTGTGTAAGGGAAGTACAGGAGAGGCTGCAAGTTCTCATTTCAACAGGTGACCGGGAAGGAATGAAAGACGGATATATGCTACAAGTGTGGAGGCAGGGCTATAAATATTGGTGGGTTTACTTAGGAGATAGAAACAAAGCTAAGCCATAATGCAAAATAAATACTTTCCTGGGCTGGGCTGTCAATTGGAATGAGCAGAGACAGCAGGAGGTTAGGCTAAGAGGGAAAAGGCTTTGTGAAGGATGATAGTCTGAGGAGACTCCTTAACTTGTTGTATCCACTAAGAGAGGAAAAATAGGTCAAGGATAATTTTTGAGAACAGGGCCTGGAACATGCACTTCTGTTTCAACTCTGAAGTTAATGGCAGGAAGGGGATGTGGGGATTTCTGCAAAAAAAGCTTGGGCCACAATAAACCTTGGTTATCCCTATGCTGAATGCAGGAGAGTCCTTCCACAGGCAGAAAACACTTTTTCTTCACAAGGGCTATTCAACTTCATGATAGGTAGAACTCTAAATCTTTCATTTTGGAGGGCAGTTTTTATTTTTCCAAAAATTTGTAAGTACATCAACATAGCATCTTTTGGCACTACCAAAGTAATTTTGGTAGGGGTATTTTATCCATGGTTAGCCATGACAGACAGCTTGGTTTATAATATAGTTGAAAGTTTGAAAGAAAAAGGCCCCTTCTATCTTTTGAGTCTCATAAAAGTTTGAAATCTTTTGCTAGATTTTCCCCCCCACTCCAAATAAATTTGTTAACAATTTTTGTCTTGTGATTTTTTTCTGGATTTGGAATTAATATAATTTGAAACTAGGTAATTTGTCTTTGGTATTGGATTAATTTTGACAGTCAATGCTATCAGTGAAGTTCATCAACAGAGGGATAGCATCAAGATCATGGGAAGTAATAGTATCAATTTATATGGCACTAGTGAAGCCACACTTGTAGTACTGCATCCCATCCTGGTCACCACAGTACAAAAATAAATAAATGCTGAGCCTTTAGAAATAGTGCAGAGAAGAACAACAAAGACGATAAGGGGCCTAGAAGCTAAAACAATACTTTGAATAGTTGTGGGAACTAGATATGTTTAGCATAATGAGGAGAAGGCTCAGGGCAACATGTTAGCCATCTTCCAATACTTGAAGGCCTGTCACAAAGAAAAGGGCATCCATTTATTCTTCATAGCACTTGAGGGTAGGACAAGAAGCAATGGATGGAAGCTTGGCAGAGGGAGAGTCAATGTGGAAATAAGGAGGAATTTTCTGACAGGAAGAATTATTAATCAATAGAACAGCTTGGCTCCCAGAGGTATGAGTGCTCCACCACTGGAGGTTTTCAAGAAAAGATTGGAAACCATTTGTCCATAATGATATAAGGAGCAACTTTTTTGCCATCATTCACCCATCCTCGAGGCCTTCCTAGCCCCTCCTATGGTTCTTCAAGGACATGCCAGTCCTTCCACACCTGCACAACATTGATTCTTTTTTACATCTCTCTCACATCTCTGGTCAACATCCCCAAACTTCCCTTTGGAAATGCAGTTTGGCCATCTGGAAAATAAAATGAATCATGGGTGTCACTGGTACATCTTGTGGGCATGGGAAGAAATAGCTGGTCATCATTTTGCTTTTCTTCATTACAGTCAATTATGTATCCTCAACCACAATTGATGCTAGTGGATTTCTGTATACAGTATGTGTCCTCAAATAAATTTATTGGAAATTTTTCCCTGTGAAATTATTTCCTATGAAAGCTATTTGTGGAAACATCTCATTTTGAAACAGTAAGATGCCCTATTAAAAAAACCCATTATTGAGAACTTTAAAACATATGTGCCAAACCCTTAGCTGTCAGTTGCCTTCTGGAATGGATTCAGAATAGGGAGTAGGTAACCCGTAACAGTATGGACTGGAGGATGAGATCCACATTTCATAAATCAAGGTCAGGCTTTCACTGATCTTAAGTGCAATGAAGTGCATATGTATGAGGATTGTGTAGACGAGGTGGGGGGGAGGAGAAAGGAGAAGGAACTTCACTGTGAGATGAGGGGAAAAGCAGAATTAAGTTGAAATTTATTTACCTCAGGAAGGGTGACACTACTGAAGGTGATTGTTCATTTCAAACAATTCTGCACAAAATACTTTTCTTCAGCAGCTAAGGAGGCTGTATTGTGATGTCGTGGTGGGTAGTTTTTGCCCTGTAGAATCAACTATTAGCAGAAAAATCAAGGAATGTGCCACAAACCAGCACTTGGTAGGGCAAGCATGAAGGAACAGATTTTCAGATGCAGTGATGTTCCTATATCTATAAAGATCAGAAACTTACACTGAGTTGTTTTCCCTGTGAGGCTTTATGATAGTGTTGAAAGTTGGATGCTGAAGAAGCAGGCTATAAAGAGTAATTAACTGTTTTAAACTATGGAGTTGGAGAAGTTTCCCAAGAATACTGTGGTTAGCTAAGACAACAGATTCTTAAACAAATCAAATGAGAGTTTTCACTCAAGATGCAAATGACAGGATTAAATTATTATATTGTGGACAACAAAGAAGGCAACAAACAACAAATTGATAAATTCAATTAGTGCAACCATGGAAAGAGCAAAATGGACACGTTGGGCATTGTTCATCCTGGAAAAGGTCTATCTATTGAGTCAGCTAAGAGTCAGCATTGATTTGATAGCACATAATCAAAACTACACTTTTTAAATTAAGTTGTATTTATATGATAATTACATACTGTAGTATGTTAAAATTCATAAAGGAATGGTACTCTAACTCCTGATATTGTAACTTGTCATTATTCATACTAAACTCTTCACTACATCAATAAGGTTAGGTGGATAGTTCAGAATAAAGGATGTTGACTAATTACATGGTTGTGGTTGCTTCCCTATACTAATAGTGAGGCAGATGAACTTATTTCTGGGGGACATGTTCAAAATATTGCTTTTAATAGCAACAACATCAACAATAACAAATTAATCATTCTATGACTCTGGGTGGCTTTTTATAGATCGAAAAAAACCTCCAGAATGTTCCATTTTTCTCTCAGACCACCATCCATTCATTTGATCTATCCATCCATTAATTCCAGAGATAAGTGATCTAAAACAGAAATCACTTTCTGAATATGGACATTTCATTTCTAGAACAGTTTTTGTACACCCCTAGAATGGATGGGTTGGTATGGTCAAGGAGAAAAATAAAACATTCTGAAGTTTTCTGGAATGTTCCATTTTTGGAGTAGGATGTTATCATAGGCCTGATTACCTGTCATCAGAACATGAAATGATGGACAAATATGCATTCTAGTTTGCATGTTTATGATTCTCAGTCAGGTCATGATTGTCTCAAAAGTGCTTTTTTGAGAGGCAACTGGATTTCTGGTTTTTCTTTGACGCCGAAAGAAACCCCACCATCCAGTCAGCGCTGAAGAAGCTTCTTGGGTGAGAAGCAAAACCAGAAAGTCCAGTTGCCTCTTGAAAAAGCACCTTGGGGACATTCTAATTTGTACTTAGAAAATTGTCCCATATATTGATCTGAAACTTTATTCTGCTCAAGCACTACTGCCATATATAGATCTGAAAATACATTCAGTGATACAGTCGCTTCCTTCTCACACCCCAGGATACCAATGTTCAGGGATGTCAATCAGTTTGATATTTGATGTTTGAACATACAGATGCTCTTTGGGAGCAGTTTATTGCGTATCTTCCAGTTCCAGACAGTATTAAAATATTCCTGTCTCTCTATAATTCAGTCTCTAAACTTCTGCTGACTTCTCCCCATCTAAATTGTTTATGTTTGTTTATGTTTATTAGATTTATACCCCACCCCATCTCAGCCAGGACTCGGGGCAGCTTACAGCAGAATAAAATACACGTATATACAGTTAAAAAAGAATTAAATAATATGCTATAATGTTAAAAATTTTAAAACTATTAAAAATCCTAAAATCACAATTCCCCAATTCAGCAGAATTATTGTATCACATAATTCAATAATTCACTGAAGCTTCAAACTCTAAAAGCACAATCACCTGGACAAAAGATTCAATAATTGGTATGTCTGACATTTCTATAGGACTACATTTTTTGAGGCAGCAGTGGAATGACTCCCAGCTTGCTTACAGTGAATACCCTGATGACTCCTTGGATTTGGATCCATCAATGTTGGACTCTATTTGGAAACCTGATTTATTCTTTGCCAATGAGAAAGGTGCAAACTTCCATGATGTTACAACAGACAACAAGCTTCTAAGGATTTCCAAAAATGGGAAAGTATTATATAGTATCAGGTAAACCACTGTTTGTACATGTTAGGCATCTTCTTGGTTTTTGAAAAATGTCTTATTTTAGATTCTGTGATCTAAGTGTCTTAGTTCACAGAATGGAATTTAAATATTCAGCTAAAGTTTGAATTCAGTAGGACAGAAAAAAATGTCTCCTCATTGCTTGACTTTGCTTGACTAGTTTTTGTGAGTCCTTTGCTAACTCTCCAGTTTTTGTTGGAAAATGGTGCAACAGTCTGGAGTACCTTAAATGTGGGTTGCTAGCTCAGGAAAACTGTTGTGCTGAACTCAGTCTGATTTATTACTAAAGAAGCATGCATGAGAATCCAGACTTCTCTATAGCGGAGTTCAGGCTTCTAGAATTTTTAAACTGGATTCTCTCCCTCCCCCCATTTTTCTCAAATGGAGCCTCATAAGCCATGCCCAACCCAGAAAGCAAAATTACCCATCAAAAACTCATTTAAAAATGGACTTAGGCTTTTAAAATCCTATCCTGTTTCTTTGACTCAAACTGGCATCCATAACACAATAGAAATCTGTTAACTGTGATCAATGCACATCATTGTGTCTTCAGTTCAATCTATTAATTCAAAGAAAGGGTGTTGTGACCTAGGCTTACTGAGTCATTACAATATACAATTAGTCCCCCAAAAAACTATTTTATTGTAACAGATGAGAATTACATTCATACCTGACTGAGTTCCAATTAGTTGCAAAAAAGTCCGTCGGGATAATCACCAACCTTTATCTTATTTGACACATTGACAAAGGCCTTACTTGGCAAAGCCCTATGGAATTCAGAAACAAACCAGAGATGTTGACTGGAAACAGAGTTAGCAATGTTGCTTTCCTGCAAAAAAACACATGTGCCTTTGTTTCTCTTTTAAGCCTTATGGGAGGGGCCAATCATCTCCTGACCTTACTCCCAAGTCATCCCTTTTACTTTAGCTGCTGTTGTCTTCTGGCAGCTCTGTGCATGCATGCATTAGGAACAGACTCCTTCTGTTCCTTTGTCTCTCTGCTGTCTGACTCTGGGAGCTCTGGAGTCCACACATCACTCCCAGATGGCCCCGGCCCCATCTCTGCTTCTAACACAGAACTCTCATCTGGACCTTCCCTAGACTTCAGGACTGGCCCATATTTCTCCCCATCCTCCTCACTGTCTGACTCCACTGCCAGATCTGCAGGCTGCTGGTGGAACACAACTGAGGACTTGCAATGCAGGCTGCCCAGAGCCCTGGGTGGAGGAGGGCAAGCACCCAGCTTGGCCTTCAAGCTCCTGGGGCACTGGGACCCTGCAATCCAGCCAAACCTAGTCCTGCTTCCCTGAGGGGTGCCTAGTCACACTTACCTGCGTCTGTGCAGAGCACCTATCCTATTCCCATCATTTAGCACCTACTGCATTAGTTGGGGAAAGGAAATACACTTGCCAAACTTGACCAGGCACAAGCTTACCAACAATTGCCATTTGATAACAGCACAGCTGAGGCACAGACTATTGTCACCCATAGGGGTGCATTTAAGTGCCACTGCCCACAATTTGGGGTCAGTGTGGCACCAGGTCTGTTCCAGAACATTATGGAACGGTTGTTGCAGGGTATTCCTGGGCCGTACCCTATTTCAATGATGTCCTGGTGTCTGCTACCAGCAAATTTGTATTAATTGTCTTAATGAAAGCTGTTCTGAAGAGATTAAGGGTGGCGGGAGTTAAAGTGAAGCACAAAAAGTGCCAAATAGCCATGCCACAGATGGAATTCCTGGGCTAATTGATCAATGGTTCAGGGATTCACCCAACAAAAAGTAAAATTGTGGCAATTAGAGATGCCCCCACCCCCAGGAATAGAACAGAATTGCAAGCTTTCCTAGGCTTGCTCAATTTCTACAGCATGTTCCTGGCACAGAAGGCTACTGTGGGGAAACCTTTACATAGGCTGTTGGGAAAAAAGGCTTCTTGGGTCTGGGGCCATGTTGAAGCTAACTCATTTGCCACTGTCAAAAATCTACTGTCATCGGACAGTGTCCTAATCCACTACAGTGAAAACCTTCCCCTTGTTTTGATGTGTGATGCCTCCCTTTCAGGGTTGGAGCTGTAGTCAGCTGCTGAATTACCAGCGGTTGAGAGGCACCCATCACATTTTACTTTTGCACCTTGTCTGCCAACAAGCATAACTACAGCCAGCTTGACAGGGAAGCGCTAGCTGCAGTTGCTGGTGTCAGACGGTTTCACAACTATCTATATAAAAGGAACTTTGTGCTGGTTACAGATCATAAGCCAATGTTAGGCTTATTGTGTGGAGATCATCCCACTCCTACTATTTTGTCCCCCACAAATGCTCCGGTGGACTATTTTCCTGGCCACTTACAGCTACCACCTGGTCCATTGGCCTGGGAAATCCCTGGGCCATGCTGACACTCTCAGCCACTGTCCACTGCTGGACCTGGTAGGGGACTCTGCCCCTGTACACCAGGTGCTATTGCTGGAGGATTTTGCTTCCGGCCCAATTACCACAGCCAAAATTGCAAAACGTTTGGCTAAAGATAAATATTTGATGCAAATTATGAATTATGTTTGGAAGGGGTAGCCAAGGATTCCATTGAAGGGTAGTGTTCAATCATTTTTATGTGCCATATGAACTGTATATACTTAAGGGTTCTGTTTTGCGGGGACAGGTTCATCATGCCCCCTCCCATATTAAGGCGAAAGGTGCTGGAAGTCTTACATGCAGGGTGTGATGAACCAGCGTGTGTTACGGAAAGGAACACAACTCAGTTCTTAACAGTAGTTTTTATTAAACATCAACCCAGCTCTCCCAAAGTCTCTGATTAGGTTTGTTTTCTTTGGCATGAACAAAAAGATGCACAGACCTCAAATTAGCTGGCTGCAGGCAAGATGAACTCTCACTTCCCGTAGAAGTAATCACTCAGGAGATAACAAAATTCTTTGGCTGCTAATTGAAATAAACTGGGCAAGGAGACAAGAATATCAAAAACTATGATGAATAACTCAGAAGAATTCAGCTTTGACTCCAGCAGCAAGCCTTTGCAAAATGCTTGCTTATAACCTCACTGACAGAGCTGTGTCCCATCAATCATTTTCTCCTGAGTAAGCCTTTCTGTAATCTCCTCCTCTCTTGCCTACGCTGCCTAGGA
>JANHFP010001419.1:0-10779 GCA_032468135.1 Calamaria suluensis
AACCTTTCCTGATGCCTCTTGTCCCTGCGTCTCTCCCTAGCATCCACTAGGGGTGCTGTTTCTTCTTCTTCCTCTGACCTCTCACTCCTAGCTGCAAAGGCTAATGGGTCCGTGAAGTCCTCAGCTAATTGGTCCATGCAGTTCCCTGCCAAATCAGTTAACCCCTTCGTGTCTGAATCAGACTGTCGCTGAGGCACGACACTAACCTTTTTGCCATTGCGTACCAAATGTGGGGGGTACCGGGAGGGTTTGCATGTTCCTGTGCCCATACCCATTATTCAATTCACCCCACCCTCCCTAGAAAGGCTCTGGAGCCTGGAGAGAGTGAAAAATAGGCCTTCCCCATACCCCCAGGCCCTCCAGAGGCTGGAAACAGCCTCTTTCCCTACTTCTGGTGGGCCTGGAAGGCCCGAAAATCAGCTGACCAGTGCCTGCATGGGTATCAGAGCTGAACCAGGGCAATGCTCATGTGCCCACTGATAGGTTTGCCATCACTGTATTAAAGTTTAAATCAGCAAGCACCTTGTGAGATAAGGAGTCCAGACATTGATCTTTTTATGGCATGTTGAACTAGTTTCAAGTGCTTATACTGTAATTACAAATGCATGTGCTTTCTTGGCGAGCTTGGTTACTCTCTATCAATTTGCATCCATGTAGCACCACAGAAGTCAATTTGGGATGCCAACTGTTTTTGGAATTATCTGGCAGTGTGTTCTTTCTCTTAGCTTTACTTCCATGCTGAATTTTATAGGCTGTGTTCTGCTTGTGGATCGAGAAAAAGAAACACTTTTCAGAGACAGTTTGATCTAGTGCAGTGATGGCTAACCTTTTTTTCCTTGGGTGCTAAAAACACTGACGCGATAATAACCCATAATGCAATACAACCCCACGCATCCCACCTCACTGCTCATGTGCATGTTACCCCCTTAGGTGACCCCCATGTCCCCTCGCTCATGTGCATGCCTCCCCTGCATTCCATTTTGGGCCTAGCAGGCCTCCCTGAAGCCTCCTGCAACCAAAAATGGGGCACAAGAGACACACCACCCCCTGCCTCCATGCATGCACATATGTCTCCCACATGCATGGCAGAGACCTGAAAATTAGCTGGCCAGCAGGAGGTGCGTGGCCATGTACTGTATAGCTGACCTAGGGCAACGGCTCACATGCCATAGGTTCGCCATCATGAGTCTAGTGTTTAAGGAACCTGGATAGAAATCAGGAGACTGTAAGTTCAAAATCCATGAAAATAGGCTTGAAAACTGGGTGGGTGACTTTGGGCCAGTCACTCTCGCACAGCCCAACTGACTTCATAGGGTTGTTGTTGTGGGGAATGTAGGATGAGGGCGTATTAAATACACTCACCATTTTGACTTATTTATAAAAACAATAAAGCTGGGATTAAAACAAACAAACAAACAAATCTTCAAGCATCTGTATGAAAAAAAATTGAATATCAGATCGTGCTGCCATTGAAAGAGGTACCCTATTGGTTTGATGCAGATATAATTTACCATCAGTCTTAAACTACTGTCATTTTGGAATTGTTCAAAAAGTCCTCAAAGCCTGTATAATATTTTACTAAATTTTTGATTTAAAAATCCAAAACAACATAAGCTTTGTAAGGTATGGCTAACAATAGTAATGTCAGGCGCAAGCAACCAGAACCACTTGTGAATAGTCGCAAAAGCTTTATTGTTACTTATCTATTTTTAAATAATCTCGTCATTAGACAGATTGCATTCCCCTTGGGGAGGGTCAGAAAAGGCTTCAAGTATTCTGGAGGAAGTCAGGCCTATGCTGCTTTCTGCAATGCAAAGACTCTAAGCTTGGCATAACACTTCCCTCCAGTCTAGCTGGAGATTCCATCACAATTAGAGTTACCAAATCCGGGCTGTACAAATACAGATGATCACTGTATCACTGACAGGGAAGAATTACAGAAAAATCTGTATTTGCTGCCATTTAATGGTTACTTCAATTTTTGCCATCTAGAACTGGTAGGCTTACTTTAGTATGCTGAGGATCAAATCAGTCCAGTGTATATCTTTTCCGTTTAGTCACTCTTGGATGGAAACTGGTCAAGGAGAGATTCGACCTAGAAATAAGGATAAATTTTGGGACAGTGAGAATAATCAACCAATGGAAGAAGTTGTGGAAGCTTCATCACTGGAAGCTTTCAATAAGAGACTGGACTGCCATCCGTGAGAAAGGATGCAGGGTCTCCTGCTTGGCTGGCTGGGTGAACTAGATGACCTACAAGATCCCTTCCAACTCTGTTTCTATTTTTATTCCATTGCATTGCATTGCATTCTATTCTGTTCCGTTCTATAGAAGAGAAGCAGTTGTAAAGTAAAATGACCAGATTTCCACACACCTTCGGCAGGACATCGTTGACGGAGGGGGCATGGGCTGGCTGCCGACGAAGGAAAAAAAAACGGAGTTTTGAAGATCACCCGGGCCACCTGTCAGCCTGGGCATTATCGACCGGGGGGGGGAGGGAAGGAAAAAGAATGAACCTGCAGCAACTTCACCATCCGGTCGCACGCGGATCCGCGCACGGGGGACAGCACTTCCTGCTTCATAGAGCACATTTAAACAAAGGCTAAAAAACCCCCAGGACAATTGCAAAAAGCCACGGGATGCGGGACTTTCATTAAAAAAGTGTGTCCGTCCTGCCAAAAGCGGGACGGATGGTCACCCTACTGTAAAGGTAAGTGGAACCCACCCCTGCTTCTGGTGGGGTGGGAAAAGGAACAGGAAGACGCATTAGGGGTAGGAGCTGTGAGTATTCAGATGTTCTGTCTCAAGCCATGCTCTCATAAACATGCAGACAGGTGTGCAAATTTCACTAGGAAAATTTCCAGCAAATAACAAGTACTAAGGAAATGTGCATGCAAGCACATGTAGAGATACACAGAAAAAAGGAAAGAAAGAAACCAAGTCCCCACATGTCCAGTAAGCTTGCTTTGAGAGAATGTCCCAATCCAAAACAGCAGGCCCATGAGTGGTCAGAGGACATCCAAGGGTCCAAATGTTATGTAGAAGATTTGCCAGCTGATCCTGGCTCAGAGTCACAGTCACAAGATTTCAAGACAAGAGGCAAGGTTACACAGAGTCTAGGCTAGCGGCTGGCTATTGTCAATGGAGGGCTCCCAGTCATAGAGAACCGGTTCAGTGATGTCACACCATCACCGCTACTGGATTGCACGAACCGGTCCGAACTGGGAGCAACCCACCGCTCAGTTGTAAATACTATCCATTCAGCTATATATTACTTCCAATGGCCGCTGAATGAATATAACTTTATAAGTCTAGTTTATTTTTTCTTTTAAAACTTCTCTTTCAAATTATAACAACGTACATTACAGTCCTCACATATTTTTCTGCTTGTTCCATCAGTATATTATGTCCAAAATTCTTAGCCTATTTTATCATAAACTCCGTTACACATTGTTCTCTGTGATGATCTTCTCAGAGAAGTTTGACAATCAGACAGCATAGAAATAGAACTGACTCAAGCAGATTCCCTTCCAATAATGTCTGATCCAATTTATTTTTTTTACTTCAACTAGATTTCCAGTTTGAGCTTTTCCCGAATTCTTGCCTTTTTCAAGCTCAATTCTCATACACAGTCTTCTGAAAGTTGCTAAACCTAAATCTATAGAGGGTACATTCTTAAATTTACAAAGAAAACCAACCACCATCCACCACCACCCCATCCCCAGTATTAAAAAATCCAATAAATCATACCTGTGGAAAAATGGGAAGGAATTTTAGCAGAAGATGATTTATGGTTATTTATTGCAACTTTCCACAGTACAGTTGAGAGATACTGCCCAGGAGGTCCCTTATAGAAGTTCCTGAGAACGTGAATATTTGTCCTCCAGAATCTGGAATGTGAATCCATTATCTGAATTACTGAATACTGAATTCCCATAATCTCTTCTTTCTGGAAGTCTCTCGATGAAGCAATATGGAGAGCCCTAACTTACAATTGTGTGTAGGGGAAAATAATAATTTGTAGTCTTTTTTCTTCTCCTGTCCCTCTTTATTCCTCATTTATTGGCCAGTGTAGATTTATTACCCTACATAACTGGCAGGTGATGTTTTTATAGTCACTAATGAGGTCCCAGCAGTATTTAACAATAACAGGACATTATTTCTTTCAAGATAAATTATGTGTGTCTTTCCCTCAGTATCCATCTTGCCAACAGTTTTGATGAATTTTTAGAAGGCCAAAATATACTTTATTATCTCAAACTTCTACAACTTATTATGTTGTATCAGTCATGTTACATAAAGACCTGTTAAACCGTAATGTTCTCACCATTAACTTTCACACATTACCATCTGTAGCAGTTTCATCTGGGTTTCTTCCCAGTAATACATAAAAAGAACAGGGTGTTAATAACATCAATTGACTGCTTGAGTATTCTGCTTTCTCTCCAAAACTCAGAGATTTTTTAAAAAAAATAAAATTATCAGATTTCGGTAGTAAAACTTCATAATGTGGCTTCAGGCCATATACTGGATCATATATGTGAAGACTTGATCCCATCCGACTCATAATAGTGATAACATGGTATTTCCTGCTATCACTCCAAATGTATTCCATAAAATGGATCCTGATAAACTGCCCCATCTGTCCTTGATGGGCCATTTGATCTTGATTGAATTAACACATGTGGTATCATTAATTCAACTTCCTGAAATTCAGGTTAGTTTTAAAGGAGTTTATATCAGTCTGTTTATAACCTATAACGAAAGCATGAGAAAAAGAAAGGGGAGATTGATTCTATGTACAAGCTATATTAAGGCATCCAAATATTTATGGGGGTGGGGAGGATGGATGGCAAAAAAATCTAGGAACTATTCAGCGGTGAAATCCAGCCGGATCTATCCAGCTCGCATGACCCGGTAGGTCCTGTGGCGGAAGGGTCTAATTGCATTCTAAACACATATGGAAACATTCCATATATGTTCCCAAATCTTCCTCGGATGGGTTGAAATGGGTTGGAGGAATTATGGCAGCCATTTCTCTTCTCCTAATTGCCCAATGCAGTTTATGTCTCCTTACTTTTATTTCTTGTCTTCCTGTATCTTTAATCCCACCTTCGTCGCCAGTGTTAAGTTGTGGGTGTAATTAGGACAGGAACGCAGGTGTAGAACAACATACTTTGATGGTTACTGAGAAACTCTGCTTACAGCAGCTGCTGTTATATAGGAAGGCTTCCCATGGTTTTCCACCAATCATTGCAACAATGTTAACCCGCCAAAATGTATCAAGATAATTACTTCCTAATGGTTACTTGACTATGTAACAGTCTCCCCATCCACTTTTGTGCATGTGCAGAAGAGGCACACACGCTCACATTTCCAAACTGGTAGGGAAGATTAAGTGCATTTCACCGCTGGAACTATTGTGCTTGGAATAACAGGTTGGTTTGATTTAATTAACAAAGAAAACACAATGTTTTAAGTCCTATTCAATCTAAAGACTGAGACGTATGGGCAATTTGGCCCATGACGTCTCTTACCAATCTCATGTCAGCCATGCTGATTTTATTTTACATATTGTTGAAGTGAACTGTTAGAGACATAATCTGGAACCAGATCATAAAACTCAGTGAAATATTACTTTGCCCTTCGGATGCAAAAGTAACATTGTAGGGCCGTCTAAAGGAGACCTCAAAATCATATTTAAGCATTTTGCCAGTGGTAAATTGGGTAAAGCTGCACGATGTGAGGGCGCCAAATATTTTGGAACAATATCAAAGAATACAGCCAATAGCTTTGGGGAAAGGATGTGCATTTAAAGTGATGCACTCTTGAATTTATGGGGGGAAAAAAAGGCTTGAAAAGTTAAATTCAACACTGGAGGTTACAAAATAATACACTGAAGTGATTAATATGCCTATGCTCGGTATCTTTTTGGTCTTTTCATTCACACAGTACATAATATAAACTGATGAACCAAGAGATTAGAATACCTTCAAATTCCCATGTGCTTATATAGTTCAGTTGTGCTTAGTACTGAACATACAACTCTGCCGAGAGAGAGAGAGAGAGAATTTGTAGCCCAAATCTAGCATGCTAAGAATGTATGTTGAATGGATCATGGGTGTAACATCTGGCATGTAGTAAAGCAGGCATTTAATTGCTTCAGTATGCACTTGGCTCTCAGTTCAAATCACATTTACCAAGTTTTGACAGCTTTGGAGTGGCACAACAAAGCTCAATTCAGTTGCAGGCTGGGTGTGTGCAGAAAGCAATTACTCTTCTACTCCAAAATGTGTCAAAATGCAGGGAACTCCTCCTACAAAATATCCAATACACCACATCAACCCCCCTGCAATTAAAGAACATGCAGAGATGGCTGAAATGACTGCCTTGATTAGAGAAAAGACTATATCTACTCTGCATTTAGGCTAACGGGTAACCCTTTATAGACTTTTTGCATGAAAGGGAAAAAGATGCACTCATAACTTGCGGTTTTGAGGATTAGGGGGAAAAATTGGATAATAGAAAAAAGTGAGCTTTTTGACTCTTTAAACATTTTATTGGGTTTTTCAAAAAAAAGTGAGCTTTTTATAGTCATAGAGTAAGAGATCATGTTTGTACTCATACTACAAAATGCAAGGGGAGTTTGAAGTTTCTTTCCATCCCTTTTTATCTTTTTTTCTACAATTTGTCTATTTTCTTTTCTTTCACTTTTTCTTTGTTTACTTTAGTCTTTATAGGTTTGTGTTAGTTTTTATCATCTCTTTTAAACACACACACACACATTCTTTTAAACATACGTCTATGCACACATACACATACATATATATGTATACAATACATATACATATATTTCGTACTGTTTTATTATAGGAAATCAATCTTTAAAAATCAGTTGAAATGGTGAAATTAGTTAGAAAGCATAGTGTTGCATTTAATTCCATTTCACAATATTTTAAATATTGTGTTATACTGCTATACTATTGTAGATGCTAGATACTTTGATTAAAATGTTGAGATAGTTCAATGACTTAAATGAATTAGTAATCTTGGGTAATTTTGTGTGTGTCCAAAACACATTTGAAGAGAATGAGTTGTCTTGGTTAAATGAGGATTTTTTGTAGTTGAAGCAATGCAGACTTCCTTCCTCTGTCATGTTTGCATGGCAATTTCAGTTCTTTCCAAACTTTCCAGAAACTAAAGGGACAGCTGAAACACTGCTCTTCTTTTTCTTTTGGTTTCTAGGTTAACGTCTATCAGTATGCTTCATTGCTGACTAATTTGTGACGATCATCCTCTGATAAACACAGAGTTTCCATTCTTTATTCCCATGGCAAATTTGATGCTGGATGTAAGAGAAAGTGTGATAGAGCTGTGAGGAAAAACAGACCTTCCCATTCATGACATTAGTGTACAACAGACAGTAGATTTTTTTTTTATCCTGAATTCTTTAAAGGCAAATTGTTTTCAGCCAAGCGATTAATAATAAAAAGAACAGACATGACATTTCTAGGGAAGTTGTTTCTGAGCCCACAATCAAATGTCCGCACAAATATACTAATATTTTGATTTCCGAATGGAAGACAATGGATAGTTTTTAACAATTCTCCTCCCTCTCCTTCCTTCTTTATTGAAATGGAAAAAGGTGCTCTTTGAATGAATATCCTAGTTCTTGATAAGTTCATGTCCCTATACTCATCTGTTATTTCCTGTTTTATCAACTGTCTGTTCATAGCAATCACTGCCACTGGTGCCACGCACCATGCCAAGCTATAGCTTAGATCTGTGATGGTTAACTTTTTTGGTGCCGAGTGCACAAAGCATGCGCGCCCCAAAAATGCACTGTGGACTCCCCCAAACATGTGCATGTGTGTCTGTGAATGAATGCATGTCCCTGCACATGTGTGTGCATCCACCACAAATGCGCTCCAGCCCCCTGCGCCCCATTTTGGCCTCCAGGTTGGTGTGAGTGGCAGAAATGGAGAAGAAAGGTAGGGTGCACTGGGGTGGGGGAGAACTTGCAGAGATTGTGGAAGGGACGGGCAGCAGAAATGGAGGAGAAAGGTAGGACATGCTGGGGGGAACTTGTGGAGATCGGGGAAGCCCCCCCCCCCCGCATGCGTGGCAGAGACCTGAAGACCAGCTGGCCCAGCCATCACCCTGAGCAAGGGTGATGGCTGACATGCCCGCAGAGAGGGCTCTATGTGCCAACTGTGGCACATGTGCCATAGGTTCGCCATCACGGGCTTAGATGATGGCATTCATCACAGAGTGTTATCTTTCCATTCTGCTGTGGCACAGAATATTGTGCCAACCCTGCAATTCCTTTTTCTATGTTCCGCAGCTCTCCTAAACACCAACATTTCTCCTAAGGCTTTAATGTAGAATTACAAAGGCAATAAATTTCATTTATCCCTCTTTTTCCACATAGAAATGGAAGCCAATGAAATTGGAAGGGGGGGGGGAGAAGAGAGGGAGGAGGAATAGTTGTGGCAATTTTAGAACAGTTTTTCTTCTATTTCTGCCTTTCTGTCTGTCATATAAAAGTCAAACCTGAATTGGATTACCTGAAAATGAGACAGTTATTTTACAGAAAAGTCAAGGAGGTAAATAACTAGTTAAGTAAAGTCAGGCTGCTAATGCTTTGAAAATGAATGAATCAATTCTTTATAGCAGCCCGTGTTGCCTTATGTTTGTGTTAGAGGCTGAAAATTAAGAAGAAGACGAGTGTTTTAATTAACACTCCTGTGTGAGATCTGGAGCACTTATTCACAATCCTTTTCAAAACAGGTACAGTCCTAGTGTAAATATGGCTACCCATATCTGAAAGGGAAAAGACAACTGACAAAATGAGAGGATGGTCATGTCATATCTGCGGACAACTTCACAAAGGTGTGTCTTTTCCTTGGCCAGCATAGCTGCTGCTACACAGTCCCAAGAAGACCCGTGTTTCATTTATGCAGGTGCCAACAGGTGTGACCTCTATGCTCATGAGTGCCCTAAGTCACCTTTTCCTCTTCAAATCTGAATTGCTGCACAGCCCCATAGACTATGTTTTATTTTTGGATGGGTTTGATTGATTTAGATTTGTTGTTTTCGGATGAATTATTTTCAACTCAAATTGTTGGGGTACTGAGAACTGCGTTGTTTTGTCCCCTAACCATATTTAAGAAATGGGAAAAGAAGAGTAACAACCGAATATCAAACTCATTTCCCTAATTGTAATATCAATGCCTCTGTGCGTATGTCTGTGGATCCATCTCAGAGGCATTATATACACATACAAAATGCCCCTGTCACATATGATCAGCTTCCAAACCTTAACTGGTGACAGGGTGGAAATGAAAGGATTAAAAACAGATGGTTTGAAATGATCTATCAATGAAGCAGAGATCCTGAGATGTCTCATTTATCTCATGAGACATGTAATGTGGTGTGGTCATATGATAATTCCAAGAAATGCCACAAAGCTTAAGTCTCCTTGCAAAAAGTCCCAAGACCATGAGTATGGAGGTCAGGATTTGTGTGTGTGTGTGTGTGTGTGGGGAATTGTTACATCACCGTTGCCGTTTGGGAATTATGGTGAGTTCAAAGAGAAAACCCAAAGAACGGCAAGAGAGAATGAATAAAGAATGTCATTGTAAGGAGCTAAAAGTGAATTCACTTCAGTCCCCAATTCCATCAGGGACTAATAGTTCAGTCTATGTGCTACATCTGTATATTGCAAGCATATCTTCCTCTTCATCTCCAAAGTTCAGAGTAGAGAGTTCTCGTGGGAAAACATGTTCATCCATATGTAATGCAAAAACTATGAAGAACACCAGGCCATCTATCTCTGACGTAAGTTCTCAATGGGATGTTGGAGTCATTTCTATCTTGAAAGCAATTGATGGACCTGCTTTGAGGAGAGCTCCTCTATGTGATGATCTTGAATTGCTTGAATAAATAATAAATACCTGAATCCAGATGCAGTAAAACTGCTGCCAATCCACACAATGTATTCCTCTAGCCCATTCCCATAGTCTTCCTTTTAAGCACATCCAGAAAACCGTGCACTCACTTGAATCATTTGGTTCAGCTTTAATAAGGTAAGTTCTGACAATGATGAAACAGGACTGAAATTAAGCTTATTCCCTGATGGGACAAACGCGTCTTCTAAGGGAAAAATTCACCTGCATTTAGGAAATTAAAATTCATTTCACAATGACATCATGTACCTAGCTGTTCATTCTTGTTTCTGCTGGCAAAGGATTCTGGCATCCCTGCCAGGACTACGCCCATCACTTCATTATACTGTACCTTTTGTTATTGTTAATTTGACCTCTTTGCATCTGACTGATTACTAGCACTTTTCCTTCTGCCTGGAAGGGTGGAGTGAATTCATTATTCCCTTTACCTCCTCCCTCGTCTTCCTTCTTCTTCCCATCAGGTCCTGAAGCACGGTCACCCTGCTGGGAAGAAAGGGAAAGGATGATTTAAGAGCCAGAATACAGTTTTGCATGATTCACTTGAGACATGAGTAAATAATGAAACTGGGCAAAACATTTGAAGGAAGTGTTTAGCTGCAGGCTACAAAATCAGTTGCACATGGTTTTACTTTGTACTTGTGGACAGAACTTTTTAAATGTGTGAGGATTTTTTTTTTTTTGCAAAAGACTTTTTAATTTAAATTTTTTTTTATAAATTTTATTATTTTTTTTACAAAGTACATCATTAGTAGAAGAAATATCAATATTTACATACATTAATAAACATCCATACGATGTTAATTGTACTTCT
>JANHFP010001423.1:41157-57969 GCA_032468135.1 Calamaria suluensis
GAATATTGAAGATCACTTTGAAGATCTGAACCTCAGAGGAATTATGGAATAAAATTAAAGAAGCTGTTATGCGCACGTCCCTGACGCTCGTGCCTGCGGACCTGCGCGTGCACAAGCACGCGCGCCTCTTGTTTTCGCGTGCCGGTTCCAAACTGTCCGTGGCCCAAGACCAGGCTGGGGATGTTGGGGACCCCCACCCACCCCCTGCTGCAGAGCAGCACTACGGTAGTAAGCGCTTGCCTTGAATTCAAGCACTGCCTAAATTTGAGGAAGCAACAAACGGGTGCAAGGAAATAAATATGTTGGGAGACTAGTAGAGGCCTTCAAACCTGGCAGGTTGAAGACCTCAGCTCCCAGAATTCTCCAGCCAGCTTTAGTAGTACTGTATTTGGGGTGGGGTGGGGGTGAGGTTTAGGGCGATCTTGGTGAGGGACTGTTTTTAGTAGGGAGCGCTTCGTAGTGGTTACATCTAGCCTCGAACATCAGTTGTTGGCCAGCAGCAGCAGGTTGTGCTGCCTTATATATATATAAGTGTACAGATTTAATGTGATATATAAAGTCTATTGCACACCAACGCTAGAACCGCGCTGGAGCAGAGCAGTTCTGGCAATTGGTCACCAAGGACCACAGTCGGCCCCTATAATGATAAATTAGTCCTTGCGTTTCCCCCCTCATTCGATTTGTTTCATTGCAGCAAGAGCAAAAACAAGATTCCTCCTTCCAAGTATAATATGTAACTAACATGCAACAACATGTCATGCCTCTGCCAGTGTCTGACTCGGAGGATGAGGTAGAACAGCTGGCAGAGAGCTGCAGGGAGCACTTAGGCTGTGAGGAACAGGCTCCCAGTCTGGGGAGCTGGGGGTGGAGGCTGAGAGCGATAGCTCTGAAGAAAGCACAGCACCCCCAGTGGACGCCGGGACAAGAGGGCTCAGGGTGGGTTACTCGGGAATAAGAAGGGGACCCTTTAAAAGCTAGCTGGTGCTGATTACCCTTGCTGGCGTCAAAACCATGAACATCGGCTTGCGTGTCTCTCCAGAACTTTGTAGAGTCGGTAAGACTCTTCAGGACTTCTTTTGGCTTTGCTTATCTCCCTAATGAACCCTGGACTGTGGCCAGCGTGCATCTTGGCAGTCATCCTAGTTTTGTGTTAGCAGTTAACCCATTTCCAACCAAGAAAGGCTTTGAGTTTTGTACATTAAAGACTGTTTGCTCTTTCTGTTCCTGGTTGTTTGCTGTGTAATTACTTGGAGTGGGATCATTACACAGTACATCTTTTAAGTAAAAATGAATTTCCTTTAAATTAAGCTTAATTCCAGGCAACTTAAATGTTTCTTGGCAACAACATAATCCTTTCTGGGGCACTCCTCTGAATACTGAATTTACCATACTTTACAGGGATCTCCTGATGGGCTTTATTGGTGTAGTGACCAACTATGACCCATCTTGAGATCTGCCAAGATTGGATAGGTACTATCACTTGAATGGACAGGAAGCTTTTTCATTAGTCAAATCTTAAAAGTCTTAATCTTTTCGTTATGATTTGCACATAGCTATAATGACAATATCTGTATATCAGAGCTCTAGTGCATGAATCTAAAACTTAGAAAAGGATCTTATATTTGAGCACCAGAACCTTCCACTACACTTTATATACATCCATTACCAGTTGCATGTGAAAAAAGTTAACTTACTAGTCTATTTTCCCTATGAAGGTGACTAAATATACAGCCTTATCAAGAATAGAATTTTCTATTTTATCTGATGAGATTTATTTAACTAATAACCTTGAATTTTATTCTATACTTGCTTTCCAGGAATATTAAATGGTTATATGAGATGATCAGCTCATTTTAAATTACTTTGGGAAATCTAATCTTCATTTCAAAAAATGGTATTACAAATATTCAGTATGTTTCTGCAAAATGGAGGAAACATCATATTTCCTGTACCTCTTTCTGTAATTTTATAAAAATGTTATAAAGCTTTAAGGACCCTTTTTTCTTTTTACAAATTTAAGACATTAGAGGACAGTTTAAAACTTACTGCCAAATTTGTCTGTCTTGAAATTGTAGGCTATAAAGCCTGGTTATAATATACCCTTTATTTTAAGTATAAAGAAAATGACAGCTTGGAAAGAGTTGCTACAGAATTAGAAATCATATTTGATCATTTTAAATTATCATCATTAGAGGAAGAAAAAGGGTTCAAATTAACCCTCATGTAAAACGTTATCCTTTGTCAGTGTGGTTTTTAGCTAAAAATGCAGAATGATTGCAGTGTAATTTCATGGCTACTGGCAATATTTGTTACTGTGCATTAACAGTGAGAAACAAATTTGTATCACCAACCAATCATAATTTACCAAGATTTTTGAACTGAAAGGCTATTTACCCTTTCTCATTTTGTATTAATATAATTGTATCTTTGGGTTATTCACATAGAAGATTTCCTCAGATATATTGGGCCCATGAAATGAGGGAAATTAACCACAGGGTCCACACAATTTTGTTAGATGCATGTATATCAAAAGATGAAGGTTCTAGACGAATGATCAGTCAATACTTTTAAATTCTTATCACAGAAAGAGTAATGATATCTCTGAAGAGATGTACAACAATGAAAATCACAGTGCGTTAGTAGTTTGATTTTTTTCATACTGGCATTTGATTTTAGCATTTTCTACACTGTACTTTAGATTTCTGATTGCAAATTTGCTAATTCATATAAATTCTAATTTTCTTTGTGGGGATATGTATCACAGAGGTATTTACTACTAATTTGAGCACCCATGATTGCCAAGTTGTAAATCATTGTTCACAATGGCAGTCATTATGGTTAGCTTTATTGAAGGGGGGCGGGAGGCGGGAGGAGTAGTGTCTCCAAACACTGTCGCATTATGCATTGTGGGATTTCACCAACACTAATATAAATCTTTTATGAAGTTACGCTGAACTTGCACTACGTCTCCTGACAGCAGCTTTCAAATTCTAGTCACACAACTCTTTTTCAAAACATTTTATTGCATTATATTTGGTACCTTATGTTTGACAAAGGAAATTACATCTGTAACTGCAGGGATAAGAAGCTGGTCTGTTATTGAAAAAAAATCTTGGGCCCCTTAAAAGTTACAAAGTCATGGGCTTGCCTGAAATAACTGAGCAAGAAATATATTCTTAGAAATGTAGGGCTTCAAGTATTACAAACCTGTGACACTGTGGAAAAGTTTCAGAGGTATCTAAACTGCAGCACTTTTTTTTCCTGCATAACGTGAACAAGGCCTGCTGAGGTTTTAAACAAATAGTCTTCTCAATCAGTCAAATTCATAGTCAGGAGTTCGTCTCTTGAAAATTTCAATCCATAGTTGAATGAATATCATTTATATTTTCACTGTACGTGAAAACTACATGCTGTCTTTCTAATGAGTTGGTGCCACATCACAGTGCATAATTCATTTGTTCTTGCATTACAGTTTTTTTTAAAAAATTAGCCAACAATGTTGTCATTCTCATCTCCTAAACATTAATTATTACTTTTTTTCAAAACTGAATTAAAAAAAATATATTCTAACCAGTTCCTTCATTTAAAAACTGTGGTGCAAGAACACCAAACTGATCACGTGCAGTGAATTTCGGAGACACAACAAGCTTACTGAACACCTTATGTTTCGTTATTTTGCTTCATATTTTAAGTCCCAGTCTCTACAACAACATTAAATATGTGTTGCAGGTTTGTTTGCAAATAGTGATTCACATTGCATACTTCCAAAGGGTAGAATCATCTCTGTATCAAAATCAGTCAGATCCTAAAGCCCCAACAACTTTTTGTGCTCAGTGAAAAGGATCCAGTGCTAAAACAGCATTTTTGCTGTTTGAGATACTTATCTCAACAAGACAAATTTAAATTAATATTTCTGCCACACACCTGCTCCAATGGGGTGTTAAGCCTTCAAATTCCATATAAATTAGTTTAAAAACCGGGCATGTAGATAAGGGATACTTTTCAATTTTAGCAGTGCTTAGCTTTTCTTTAATTTTCTTTAATTGAGCCATCTATTTCCAGCAATACGTTACTTTATATTATATACTTCGTCAGCAGGATAAAAAAAGTAAAACTTTGAAGGCAACTTTTTTTCTCCTTCCATTCTCTGTAAGTTAGAACAATTCAGCAGGTGCGTGACAAAAATATTATACACCAGATACAGTCCAAAATCATTCCACTCCTTTTAAAGTTCATATTTCATTGGCCAATTCTTCAGTTTCTGCAGATATGTCTCCGTTAACTGTGATCTTCATATCTTCTTCATATCCAGGGGGCATAAAAGCCAAAGCATATGGGAAAAGCTTATGACAATTTGCTCTGTACACTTCAGCTGCCTCTTTACAGTCTCCAAGGCTACTGTCATTCAATGCTTCCAAGACCTCCATGCATGTCTAAAAGGAAAAAAAATGTTTTAAAAGATCCTGTCTTTCAACAATTGATACAATTCTGTTAAGATGTTTGTGCATATTGTTATATGTAAGGCTTAAAAATTCTGCTCCTTAGAAAATTACTAAATGTTAGTAGCATAGTTTGCTAACCTACTTTGTTTGAAATTTGAAAAAGCTGCCTGATAGGAAGACAATATATGTCTTTATATCAAATTACCTGAAGATTTCTGTTTGCTAGAGATTCATCAAGTGAAGTTGCCAGTTCCACAGCTCTTTTCTGGCTTGTAGAATCCAAATAGTATACCATTTTGGCAGCTAAAAATAGAAACAAAAATACTCGTCCACAGACACATTTAGATAACATTAAACATTTACTTTTATATTTGGGCCTCCTCTGTTTTCACCAACTATAGACTCTAAGCACAGAGATCAGTTCACAATACCAATATGTTTAAGATCAACAGAGGAATTACAAAACTTGATAATACACAAGAAAAGAAGTGTTGACTAATTTCCCCTTTACCCCTATTTATAAAGGCTCAGATGTAGATAACAGTGTCATTTTCTGGGAATAGAAGAGCTTTAATTCATTGTAGCTCCCATTGTTAGAGCTGAGGGAGACAGTGTTTGTTCAATTGCCACCTCCATGTTTTTCCAGGAGATCCTGCAACTTTACACAGCAAATTTGGAGTGCAGGTTCTGCGGCATTAAGGAAAAATGGATGAGGAATGACACTCCCTTTTGCAGAAATATCCAATGAGATCAGTTTTTGAACTCATTGGGCACAGTGAAAGTAATATACTGTATCATTATGATAAGATTACAAATCAGAATATACCTATTGTATTCTTGAGTACCCAAATTCTGTCAAGAGTTTGCAATAAATACATAAAAGACTACTGTATTTTTTCTTGGCTGTCATATATTTTGTACTGCACTATTAATTGTTTTATGATTGTTCACTGCCCATATTTGCTTGAGTTGAGTGTCTCTAGAAATTGAATAAATCAATAAATCAAATTTATAATATTTAATTAAATCTCTAATCAAAAATGCATTTTATGGCCTCTTATAGCCAAAGAAGAGGGCAATACAGGTAGTCTGTCTTTAACGACCATAATAGTGACCAGAGCCTTGGTCGTTCAGCAAAGTGGTCATAATACAAGACACTTAGCTGACCACTTCATTCAATAACTGCAATCCCAGCACTCCCTGTTCTGGCTGCTGAAATCCAAGTGGATACAAAGTTTGAAGTCCTTCTCCCTGCTTCTATGAGGCTCTTTGGATCTGTGCATGTTCAGCTGCTGAGGGCCAGGCACGGACAGAGTCCCATATCCTTCTTTCCACGCCTCCATGAAGAACTTTGCACAGACAGGGAAAGAATAATTTTAAAAGCTCCATGCTGCAGGCAGCCCTCGACTTACAACAGTTTGTTTAGTGACCTTGCGAAGTTAGAATATCACTGAGAAAAGTGACTTATGACCATTTTTCACACTTGTAACCATTATAGCATCCCCATTGTCATGATCAAAATTCAAATGCTTGGCAACTGATTCATATTTATGATGGTTGCAGTGTCTTGGGGTGATGTGATCCCCTTTGGTAACCTTCTGACAAGCAAAGGCAATGGGGAAACCAGATTCACTTAGGAACTGTGCTACTAATTTAAAACGTGCAGTGATTCACTTAACTGTGACAAGAAAGGTCATAAAGTGGGCAAAACTCACTTAACAAACATCTCACTTATCAACAGAAATTTTAGGCTCAATTGTGGTTGCAAGTTGAAGACTATCTATTTTTGGATTTGAGCAGCCAGGATCCAGATATGCACAGAATCCTTCTCATCTCTGATAAAGGGATTTAGGACTTGGATTTTAGAAGCCAATATCCAGACATATAAGCAACTTAAGCTCTATCTCTCCTTGTTCCCCCAACCACCACCAATGGAGAGCTCTGCAGAGGCAGGGAGTGAAGGATTTCAAGCTCTGTGCCTGCTTAGATTTCAGCTGTGGAGATCCAAGCAAGGTGTGGATTAGTAGGGAATTCTTTCGGCAGTAAGAAGAACTCCTCTTGGCAGGCGGCAGCAGCTTGTAACCCCTGCTGGTTTCTCTGATGTTTTGGGGAGGTTGGCAGAAAAGATTGCAAATGGTGATTGTGTAATAATGGGGCAACCTGTCATGAGTGTGAACAGGTTGCCAAGCACTCATATTGCAACCACATGACTGTGAGGGGTTGTGTAGTTGCATATGCAACACATACAGGATGGCAGGAACAGCAGCATACAGTATCAATGTCCCTTTCCATTGCATATGTGTGACTTTCTACTCTGCTATCTTATCTCAAAATCTGGAAAAGGGTCCAATGCACATGGAAAATCTGATTTTTGCAAGGGTACCAAAATAGTTCTTTGCTTTGATTAAATGAATAAAGTCATCCTTGCAATAAGAATCTCTCTCTTGGAGAACCATTTATCTGAAGTGGTGTGGGGTTTCCTGCCTCAGCAGGGGGTTGGACTAGAAGACATCCAAGGTCCCTTCCACCTCTGTTATTCTATTCTATTAGTAAATTAAATCACCTTAGAAGCCAATGTGAGCCTCTACTTAAAAATAGTCAATCACATTATACTCTATCAGAAATGTAAATTGACACAGAAATCAGTATTATTTATAACCTGACTCTGAATATTTTCTCAAATTATTATTAGTGCTATATAGCTTGAAGAACAAAAATAATGGTTATTTTTAATTTCTACTAATTACAAACACTTCACAAAGCTAGCTACTCTGAACCTATGTGCAAGTGTACATTTTGAGGTTTATTTCAGTCTGTTTGAAAAGTTGTACTTTCTTTTACAGTGTCTTTGGGAAGTTAGCTATGAGGAAAGTTGATTACAAATGATTTAACAGAAACAGTTCTTCAATTTTGCTGTTTTTGAATCAAGTTATGAGGCCATATGTCTTTTAGGATTTCAAAGAATCAATACATTTCAATTCTAATATAAAGAATAGATATGTGACCTAAACACTGGTTAACCTCTTTGCAGAGAAATATGTTAAATTTGAGACAGCATTCAAACACTTGATTCTTCCTTTGCAATCAAAAGAATACTTACCAAAGTATGCAAAAATGATAATCATTTGGTATATGTTTTGTTATAATATTAATATTAATACTAATAATACTCTTTAAAGCATCTGAAGCTGCTGGACCCACTCCTTTTAGTTCTCCCTCAGACATGGAAGCCAGCTGACCCTGGGCCAGTCACTCCTTTTCTGGACCAAATTAGTGTCAGGCTTTGCAGCAAGCCTTCTGATAAGCAAAATCCTTCATCAAGCCATGCAATAATGACAGCATTGCTATAAGAACTAGATGAGCAAAGTACAAAAATAAGCAGACCCTGCAACCACACTGGAGAAATACCAGGAAGAACAATGATTAAAGCTACCAACCCAACAGATGTGCAATAGCAAATCATTCTAAAAATTCTAAAGCCAATTTAAATAAGTAAACTACATACCAGACAATCTATGTGGTAAAGAATTATAGTGCTGTCTAAGGAAAGTTTCATTGAAGTTCTTTGGATTAGTTGCCCCAAAAAGTCGATTCATTTCTTGATTCAACACTGTCCTGACCGCTTCTTGTAGATCTTTACTTTCAGAAACTATAGCATTAAGAACACAGAATTAATTTCAGAAGAATATATTTGGCTGTAAAACTTAAGATTTATTATGCTATGCTGTTTCTCCTGTAATCCTGATTGTTCTGTTGTGCTAAATAATTCTAAACATTAGTAACAGAATACAAGACTACTTTATGTTGATAATTACATTAGCATAAAACTAGACTACAATGAGGCATGTCATTCATTTAGCTGCTAGCCCAATTTTGTTTATTCTGAAAATAATTGAATTGCCTGAATGTTGTTTGCTTGCAACTCAGGGTATACGGTGTTTTCCTAAAAATAAGAACCTGTCTAATATTTTTTTGAACCCTGAAATAAGCACTTGACCTTGTTGCCATGCGCTCAAAAGCCCGATTGGGCTTATTATCAGAAATATCTTATTTTGGGGAAAACAGGAGACAACATTTGTTACTGAATATAAATTTCAAAGGGATTGTGATAGATTTTCATACATGGAGAGTGCTGGGGAGAACTGCATATGTAGTGAGGATAAAAATATTGATACATAATTGAACAAGGAAATATAATGTATAAGAATGAACTTTGACATTTGGGAGTAATTAGAATCTTTTAAATTGAGAACTCAAAATGAATAGTAAAAAGTGCTTCCCAGCAATCTACCTTTGCAATTACCTAAGCTCAGTCCAATTGTTCTTTCTGTTAATATTTCATCAAATATTTTAGTTCAGTAAACTGTTAAGTACAGGTTACCTGAATTTATAAACCAATGAATTTGCATATATATGGATTTTTTTAAAAAAAACTATCACATAGTTCTTCATGTCAAAGGAGAAATTGAATAACTGTGGCAATGGAAATATACACAGCAATAGCGAATTTTTAAATGAACTTGTTACATTAAATTATACATACATTTTTAAATAGCCTAAGGTATATTTTATCATACTGTGCAAATCCTATCATTTTAAAATAATTCAATAATTAGTAAAAATAAATCGTATGTATCTGAATAAATCATTCATTTCCTCAATTAGCAAAGGCCAATTATGTCCCTTCTGGAAGTTTGACAACTAAATCATATAAGATAGCTTCATACCACTGCTGAAGAGATGTATCATACACTCATGAAGCCATGGATGATTAGGATCAATAGCAAATGCTCTCTTCACAGATTGCAGCATAAGAAGAAATTTTTCTGTGTGAGACAATCAGAACATACAATTATGCTTTACAAGTATAAATACAATTTCAAATTACAATTAGAATAAACATATACATCCAGAATATGTTGCAGTACAGTACAGATCATAGCTGGTGAGATCTCTGCAGAGCTCTTGGCTTGCACAGAGGTGAACGTGCACATAGTACAAGATGACTTCATAGTTATGGCATATTAGCCAAAAAGTACTTAAATGACAGGTACACTCTTACTGTTAGCACTGAATTGCATGTGACATAGCTTTAACCAAGGCAACGTTAAGGGAATCTTTATTCAAACAGCTCAACAGGCATCAATATCTCAGATTGAATCAATAAAACACATCTTTAAATTAAAATATTAACATTAAATGTTTTTAATATTATCAAAATCTTAAAAAGAGTCCATCAAATGTTACAGGATTTTAGGTGTTTTAATTTGGCTGGTCAGACTTTGACTAATTTTCCTATTTTGATTTTTTTTTTACTTATGAAAATTGCTGACTCCTGCTTAAGCTGTGGTGACTAACGGACATAAAATGAATAAATAATAATATAATAAGATACAGATATTATTTAATTATATTTTCAAATTTAATGTAATTTTAAATAGTTTAGAAAGGTTTGACTACTATACAACTGTACATTTATATAGCACTCACTCAAGGCAAACTAAAAAGTACAGAGTAAAGAAAATGGATAGATTCATGTTCTTTCCAGATTCTGCATATATCTTCAGATATATGCAGAATCTTTAGATATAAGCATACATCTTTAGAAAGATGACCTTACACCTGAAAATATACCACTGCTCATTCCTATGCTACAGTATTTTTTTATTTACCTTTCCTGAAGTAAATTTCAAAGGCAAAAAGATGGGTTTCTATTTTGTTCTTCACCAAATTCTTCAATGGAGTTAAAAATTTAATAGCTTCTTCCAAAGGTGCTTCAACCTAAAATTGGGGGACGAAATCTTGCAAAGTTAAAAAAGAAATCAAGGAGATAAAAATACTTACTGGAGATGAACAATTATTCTATTAAATATATGCCAAAGAAAAAGAAAGGGAAAAAAGCCTAGAGCCTTTTAATATCTAACGTCACCAACCTTACTATTGGGAATAAGTAGGATGATAAGGGAAAATTTGTAAATACTTTAGCACTATTGTTGGTCATACATTATAGTGAATTACAATGTGACTAGAGTTTAATATGCTATTACTAAATGCATAAAACACAATGTACTGTATCATGGTTTTACTAAACAGGTTGAGACTGGAGCCCCAGTGATTGTGATGATTTTATGTACTGGGGAATATTGTTTTAGTGTTATTTTTGGGGGGAAGTGGGGAAGGTTGATTTTTACTACTTCTTTTATGTTTTTATTGTTCTTGTGAGCTGCCCAGAGTTAAGATACATATGATCGACATCCATGTAAGATGGATAAATAAATAAACAGTTAACCAACAAGAGTTCTCTCTTATCTAAGTTCTCTCTTGCTATAATAATTTAACACACTAGCATCTTTCTTCTTCCGTGTTACTTCAAGCCCAAGTTGGGGAAAAAAAATAAATGTGATGACTCAAAAGTTTCAAGATGACATTATTTTCATTGCTGAATATGTTTCACTATTCTATCAACTATTGATCTACTCTTTGAAGCCAACATTCTAGTGTAGGATTATCAATCTGCAAGATCAATAAAAAATAAGCCTATCTTCCAAACAGAAAGTTTCTTAACTCTCCAGAATGAAGTAGGTAATTACAAATTAATTCTGGTATAATTGTTTTAAAATTAGCAAGTTAATTTAAAAATTTAAAAATTACCAAGTTCTTTTAAAAATTGCATATATCTAATCATCTGACAAGTCAAAGAAATGACTGTCTTGAACATTTATTACAAGAAACTCAGTAGCTCCTGTTAAATATAGCATGCAAATATAAGGTAAGTATCTTTTTGTCTTGAGGTCCCACAGTGCCTTATTTCAACCTCAATATAAAAATATAAAAAATAATGGACAAACTTTGACCTATTCTTATTCTTAAAAATGCCAAACATTTTTATATAAATATTCAGAACTGCTACTCTTCAGTTAATTACTTAACTTGTTAAGTATCTCATTAATACTAAAATATATCAGATTCTACAAGATCTCTGATATGCATTGTTGCAAAACCATGTGTCAAATATATACAGAAATTATTAACTCTGAGTGGCAATTCAAATGTTTATTGAAGCGTCACTCTTAAAATGATATATATTGCAGAGTAATATTTTTAATATAGTGAAACTTTAATTTAGCAGATACGGATGCAACAAAACAAATTTCTATAGCGATGTACAGTATTTGCCTCATGTCATTTGCATAATGAAGCTAGTATATATGATATAAATTGGCAGTCCCCAATTTTTTTTTCTGGCTCCGCAGATTGGCAGAGGCAGTGGGTGGCAGTTCCCAATAGGCCACTGACTGGTATTGGTCTGCGAACCGGGAATTGGGGACTTCTCATGTAAATCACTACAATGACTCACTTTCATATTTAACAAACATCTGTAAATAACCCGTTATTAGTTTTTAACATTAGATTTAAATAGAGCTGTATACAAACACACGTGAAGCCATTTAACATACTGTAATTTGGTACCTTTGCCAATTTCTCAGGAATAAGCTCTTCCTTTGGCCCTCCAATCTCTTCATCATCGTCGTCTTTTTTCTTTTTCTGATTTCGTTGCTGCTTCTCTTTTTCAGCATTCTTTTTTTCTTCTTCCAGTTGAGCTTTTTTCTGAGCTCTCCTCTGTTTATTGCGTAGCTTCTTTAATTCTTTATCAGACATATTTGCTTTATAGAAAAACACATTTGTTGTATATCAAGAAAACCCACTTTTTATCAATTGGCTTCCAGGCGTAATCCAAAGTATTGTTATTACCTATAAAGCCTTTTGTTGCATAGGGCCTGCCCATTCTGTACAACTGGATGAACTTGCCATGTTTTGGGTCTATTTAATGCTTTGTTCTACTTAATCAATAATATAATAATCTAATGGGAAATAGAAGCAAACTCTTCTTTGTTGCAGAGAATGAACAGCACTCTCTGCCTCCCAAAAATATTTCTATAGGTGCCTAGCCTTTAAAAGGCCTCTAAAAACCTAATGTCAACTCCCAAAGAAACCCTGGCCTGGGAAAACGGTGAAGCAGCACGGTAGCCAAAAACAAAAACACATCCCAGACATATCTCTCTCAAGGCTATCTCCTAGGTTTATCCACAGTGGCCAGAGGGGAGTGATTGCTACAACCTGTGAAATTGCTGTTGGCAAATATGACTGATGACACACCCTGGGGAGGAGGGAGGAAACAGGGTCAAGTCTGGCCCATAAATTACGTGGGGTCAGGGTTGGCTTCACTTGGAACGTGCAGACATGAAGCTCCTAATAAATAACTGGATTTCTTTTGAAGCTTGGCTCGAGGCTCATGATTTAATTAGGGCATCCTTTGGAACCCTGACAGCAAGCCAACTCTGACCTCACGTAATTTAGCGGCCAGACTTGACCCTTGCTCCAGGATTTAAGGTAGGATAGTAGCATGCTTCTTATAGGAATGTTTTATGTCCAGTATTGTTTTTTTTTGACATCTTAAAACATTTTGTTATATTGTTCTCTATCTGTTTTATGATTGTATATCACCCAATGTCATTATGAAGTTAGAAACATTACACATTAGAAATTTAATAGTTATGAATTACCACTTTTATGCTTTGTGCTGTCACCATCAACTAAAGTGCTACTTTATGAATGCTTGCTCTGAGCTGTCCAGTAATTACTGTAATTTTTAAAAATGTTATATGTATAGTTTTTGACAATTTATAGCTGATTTGAACAACAATGAAATATACAGTTTTTAAGAATCCAGGTTATCCTCGATTTGCAACAGTTCTTTTAATGACCATTCAAAATTACAACGGCACTGAAAAAAAGTGACATATGAACGTTTTTCACACTTATGAACGTTGAAGCATCACCATGGTCACATGATTAAAAATAAAATGCTTGGCAACTAACTCATATTTATGACAATTGCAATATCCTGGGATCACATGATCACCGCCACAAGCAATCAATTGGGAAACCAGATTCATTTTACAACTGTGTCACTAACTTAATGCACAGTTGTAATTCACTTTACAACTGTGGCAATAAAGGTCATAAAATGGGGCATAACTCACTTAAAAAAGACCTCATTTAACAACATCAATTTTGGGCTCAATTGTGGTTGTAAGTCAAGGACTACCTGTATTGTATTCAACAATTTCACCTCTTAAAACACCAGTAATAGCAATCCAAAAATGTTATAAAGCATGCATGCAGAAGAGGCTGTATGTTTATACCTGTATCAGTTTCATGTTCTTTATTTTCATCCGTCAGAGGGTTATCATGGAGCTTCAAGTATATTTCTATGGCAATTCTTGCAGCTTTAAAATAAAATGGATGCTGTCGAAGTACATCTTCTAGTTTTAACAAGTCTACATATGACCGAAGTGTAATTTTCCTCATACAGTACGTGTGGAAGTCAAACTGGTCATCTGTGATTTCTACAAAATGCTAACATAATATGTAATTATCTAGCAAGCATCCAATATTACAATAGTACACACTTAAGTCAGAAATGACTACTGAGGTTTTAAAACTGAATTTAGCACCATAAAGATGGATGCTGCTAATACAAGCACACATAAACAACAGTACCCAAAGTTTAGCATTTAACACAGAAACAGATAAGCATCAGATCCAGTCCTTGAAATTTGTAGTTTAGAAAGATATCAGATAACAGAGCAGGACAGATGTCTCTGCCTAAAAGTCAAACCCAACAGTCAAGTCATGAGGGCCAAGACCAGGTTTTAAAAATTGGTATGGCAATTATGAGAGGATACATATAGTTACTGACCATTCAAAGTTACAATGGTGCTGAAAAAATAACTTTATGGCCCATTTAGGACAATTTATAATCTTTTCAGTGTCCCTCACTCATGATAGTCATTACAGTGAATATATGTTGTATGTGCCTGACCTATGTGCTCACCCCCACCCCCAGACAGAGCAGATTCATTGGAGAGAAAAGTTTTGCAAGAAAGTAAGGTGTTTGCTCTTCTAAAAATTGAAACCGTACTAGAAGTCTAGGTCTGGGAGTCATAAGTGCACCACAAAGTTCACAGTGCTGTCCTAAGATCCCTTTCACTTCAATCTGTCTGCTCTGGGAAGAAGGAGAAAAGTAAATTTGTCAATCCTTTGTCTGTCCCTTTCCCTCTCAATCCATAAAAGAGTTAACAGTTTACTCTCTTGAAATCTTTCTCTCCAATCTCTTTGCTTTACAGGAGTGTTGCAGAAGAAAAAGAGTAAACAACTTTGGTAGACAATTTCTCTTTCGTCTGAATTATCATAATCCTGCAGAGCAGAAAAACTGGGGAGGGATTTCAAGTGAGTAAGCTGTTTGTTTTTCAAAATCCATGTAATTTGTGTAAGCAGTCTAGGGCTGGAAGGCACAGCATACTGTCAAACAACTCACAGTAATCACTTGAAATCTCTTTCTCTCCATCTCTACTCTGCAGGCAAAGGAGGAGGAAAGGGTGAGACAAAAGACAGCCTACTCTTACAAAAAATAATAAAAGTACTTCCCATTATTAAATATGAATGAAAACGAAAATATATCATGCAACACAAATAAGGCCTTGTAACTAAAATACAGTCTCAAACCATACCCCTGAAAAATAAGACAAGAAATATTAATGTGAAATCATTAAATACATACTCTCTCAATTTCATGACATTTTTTAAGTGCTTCTCCAAATTTATTCATTGTTTTATAAGCTTGGGCATATTCTGTCTGGAACCACATACACTGCATTTCATTCAGGTTTTCCACAGCTGATGTTCCTTCCTAGAAAGAAAGAAATAGAAATGTCAGGCATGACCCTTTGCTACTATAATTTGCTTATATTAAAAAAGGAAATTCTGGAGATCATTATTTTTATTCTGAAGTTTATTCCTTTATAATGAGCAGCTCTTAGCCCAAGAAAAATATGCTGCTATGAAATGGAGCAATATACACCTATGGAACCAAATACAAAAGATTCAGAATTCTATATGTTCCATTCACATTAGCAATTGGGAGCAGAGCTATTTCCTCATAAAAACATCAGACATACATTGATCAGGGAAGAAGTGGCTGTAACTAACCAAGAATGTTGCTTTGTGAAAATGCAATGTTAACAGCTCTTAAAAAAATAATTCCATACTGGAATAGAAAATAGAAAGCCAAAAAACTATAAAGAAATAAGAGCAGTTATAAGGACAGAAATGGAAGAACTGAAATTGGAAATAAGAACAGAAATTAAAAAGATACAAGAATGGGATTAGTGCAGGAGGCGATACAATAAAATAAACAAAAAATACAAACAATGGAAAAAAAGGCAGAGGAAACAGGAAAGAAAGTAGAAAATATAGATCTTAAAGTGAAAGAAATGAGTAAGGAAATAGAAGGTTCTCTAGCCCAATTAGAACTAGAGCAAGCGTCTTATTATCTTAGATTTCAGAATACAGCAGAAGAAAAAGAGGAAGATTTGGGAAAAATAATGGTGGATCTATTTGCGAAGGTGTTAGATAGAGACCCTCAAGAGATCTTAATAGAGGTAGATGAAATCTACAGGGTGTACACTGGATATGCAAGGCGACATAGATTGCCGAGGGAGGTGAATGTTAGGTTTGCAAGGAAAAGAGTCAAGGAAATCATATACAATGTTACCAGAGATAACCCAATGAGGTATAAGGACAGGGAGATTATTACACTAAAACAGACACCTTGAAGAATAAGAGAACAAAGACGAGAATACCAAACAAACCAGCTTAATAAAGAAAAAAAAGATTTAGATGGATCCTCCCAGAAGGTATGTTGGTGACATGGGATGAAAAAAAGAATAAAAACAGATAATAGGGAGAAAGCACAAGATTTCCTGGATCAAATAATAAGCTCAGAAGAAGAAAGTAGTAGCAGAGAAGACCTAGGAGAGTATGGAGCTAGTAAGGAAAGATCGGAAAAACAAAGAGGAGAGAACATAGGAAAGAAAGAGAACAACAGGAAGATATAGGGGTAGTAACCAGATATAAGAAAAAACAGAAGGAAGTAGAAGATTACAGATGAATACGGGTTTGAAACTGCTATCACTGAATGTAAACGGATTAAATGTACCACAGAAACGGAAACAAATATTTGAGAAATTAATTAAACAGAATGCGGACATAATATGTTTCCAAGAAGTTAATATACAAAACAAAGATGAAAAACTTTTATATAATGATAAATTAGGGAATATATTTACAGCTGTTGGACAAAAAGAGGAATAACAGTTTATGTTAAAAAAACAATTAAAGTAAAAAAAATTATATGCAGATATAGAAGGGCGAATACTGATATTAGAAATAGCAATAGGAGGTAAAAATATTATACTGACAGTGATATATGCACCAAATAATAACCAAACTGAGTTCTATGGCATAT
>JANHFP010001423.1:97838-113549 GCA_032468135.1 Calamaria suluensis
ATAATATTCTGTCTTTTTAATATTCTTAAAATACTTCATTCTTCTAGGAGGGGGGAATCAGTGCTAACTTCCTACAATAGGAAATATGAAATATTACCTTTTTAAAACAATACACATAGTCCTCGAGTTACAGCAGTTCATTTAGTTACTCTTCAAAGTTACAGCGGCACTGAAAATAGTGACTTAGGACCATTTTTCACGCTTATGACCATTGTATCATTCCATTGGTCACGTGATTTACATTCATATGCTTGGCAACTGACCCATATTTTATGATGGTTGCAGTGTTCAGGAGTCATTTTATGACCTTCTGGCAAGCAAAGTCAATGGAGAAGCCAGATTCATTTAACATTTTACTACTATAATAAACTGCAGTTATTCATTTAACAAATGTGGCAAGGAAAGTTGTAAAGGGGACAAATTCACTTAACAGAGTTTTCACTTAACAACATAAATTTTGGGCTCAATTGTTCTAAGTTGACCACATTTGGGACCAGAATTTCTATTGTTTAGTAAGGTGACTGTAAAGTGAGTCACACTAAGTTTCGCAAACTTTTTTGCCACTGCAGTTGTTAAGTGAATTAAGTGGTTGTTAAACAAATCCAGATTCCCCATTGTTTTTGCTTGTCAGAAACCAGCTGAGAAGAAGGTTGCAGATGGTGATCATATTACCTTAGGATGCTAAAGCCATCATAAATGTATTCTGGCTGCCGAAATTTTGACTGGGTTAGGGTTAGAGTTATAAGAATGGGGACGCTGTGACAGTCATACATGCAAGGACCAGTCATAAGTCACTCTTTTCAGTGCTGTTGCAACTTTGAATGGCTGTTTAACGGATAGTTCAGGACCATCTGCAAGTCGTAGTCTGCATTTTCATAAAGAAAAGCTGTAATTTCAAGATTTGCTGCTGTTTTAGTTGCGAAGTCATTTCTGATCCATTGCGACCCCAAGGACAACGTTCCTCCAGACCTCCCTGTCCTCTACCATTCCCCGCACTCCATTTACATTCACACTGATTGCTTCAGTGACTCCACCCAGCCACTTCATTCTTTGCCATCCCTTTCTTCTTTTGCCCTCAATTGTTCCTAGCTCTAGGCTCTTCTCCAGTGAGTCCTTCTCATTAGGTGGCCTAAGTATTTGAGTTTTATCTTCAGGATCTGGCCTTCCAAAGAGCAGTCAGGGTTGATCTTCTCTAGGACTGACCAGCTGGATCGCCTTGCAGTCCAAGGAACTCGCAGGAGTCTTCGCCAGCATCAAAGTTCAAAGGCCTCAATTCTTTGGTGCTCAGCCTTCCTTATGCTCCAACATTCGCAGCCATACATTGCAACTGGAAAAACCATAAAAAACCATAGAAACAGTATGTTTTGTTGGCAGAGTGATGTCTTTGCTTTTTAGCATGCTGTCTAGATTTGCCATAGCTTTCCTCCCAAGGAACAAGCATCTTTTAATTTCTTGGCTGTAGTGCCCATCTGCAGTGATCTTGGAGCCCAGGAAAATAAAATCTGTCACTACCTCCATTTCTTCCCCATCTATTTGTCAGCAATTGAGAGGGTCGGATGCCATGATCTTAGTTTTCTTAATGTTGAGTTTCAAGCCAACTTTTGCATTGTCCTCCTTCACCTGCATCAAGAGGCTCTTTACTTCCTCTTCACTTTCTGCCATTAGAATGTTATCATCTGCATATCTGAGGTTGTTGATATTTCTCTTGGAAATCTTAATTCCAATTTGTGATTCATCTAGCCCTGCCTTTCCCATGATGTACTCTGCATATAAGTTAAATAGGCAGGATGACAGTATACAGCCTTGCTGAACTCCTTTCCCAATTTTGAACCAATCAGTGATTCCGTGTCAAGTTCTCACTGTTGCTTCTTGACCTGCATATAGGTTTTTCAAGACACAAATAAGATGATCTGTTACAACCACATGTTCAAGAACTTTCCACAATTTCTCCACACAATCAAAGGCTTTAGCATAGTCAATGAACTCAATGAACTGTTGAGTTTTCCAAATTTGCTGGCCAGACCTTCCTTTCACTGTGAATCGCTGCAATGATTGTTAAATGAATCTGGCTTCCCCATTGACTTCGCTTATCATAAGATCACAAAAGGTGATCATATGATCTTGGGTCATTGCAATTGTATCATAAATACATGCCAGTTGCCAAGCATCTGAATTTTGATCACATGATCATGGAGATGCTACAATAGTTTTTAAGTGTGAAAAAGTGTCATAAGTCACTTTTTAAAGTGCAGTTGTAACTTTGAGTGGTCACTAAAGAAATGATTGTAAATCCAGGATTATCTGTAACTACTCCCCCCCAAGGCATGTTAAATTGAGGCTGTACTGAATTCTATGCAGAAGAAAGTTATAATGCAATTTATGTAAATTTATTTTTTGTGATTTTAATTAAGACATCGAGAAATTTATAGGAAGTTTGTCTGGTCTTGTAAAGTAAAATTGTGATTTAATATGGTGACATTATATATGAACATTCATGGGATTTAGATTGATGCTAATGCAATATATATTTTAAATAGCTTCAAGGCCGCAACTAGGAAAAGACTATTTCAATTAAGTGGGTAATATATAACATTCTTTTGTGAAAGATCAAACAAGTTCAATATTGCTTTTTATATGTAGAATGTTTTTAATTCCAAAGCATCAAATGTGTACTTTGCTATTTTAAGGAGACCCATAATTATGTAATTAGAGCTTACTAAAAGCCTTAGCTTAGAGTTTAAGATACTGAGATAAAATAAGTGATGACTCAGCAATTAAAGACACTGACTTTGTCAACTGGAAAGCTGAGAGTCCGGGTTTGAGACCCAAGCACTGGTTGATGGGGTGAACTTCCATTACTTGTCCCAGATCCTTCCCACCTAGAATGCAAATGCAAGTAGATAAATAGATACCAGTTTGGTGTGAAGGTAACAACATTCTGTGAGCCTTGTACAGTTAGGCTGGTCACATGACTATAGAAGCATCTTCAGATAATGCTGCTCCCTTGGTTAAGAAATGGAGATGAGCACAGCCCCTAGAGTCGATCATGACTAGACAGAGGAAACCTTTAACTTAAAAAATAATCTTTAGTGTAAGATTTTGTATGAATAATCTTATAAATTAGATATTCAGGATATCTTTGGGGCTTCTCAAATATCACTGTTCTATGTCACATTACAAACTGCTTAGGAAATACACTAATCAGTATTTATATACAAAAATTACTTGAAGAGAAGTACCAACAATCCTATGAGACATGAACAAATGAGGGTAGTGATGCTGGACAGTTGGTCTATATATTAAAATTATTAAAATTTAAAAAAGCTATCTCACCAAACCTCTGATAACTCATCCATGTAAATTTAGTGTTGGAATAGTGGTAGTATTATATGGCAGATTATTTTTCTAAAACAGGCTTTTTACAAAAATAACACTTCAGTATGAAACTGAAGCGTAGTAATTGTAGTTTAATGTTATGAGTTATGGGAAGTATTCATTTAGCCACACATTTGGGACTGCCAATTTAGTTTCTAGATGATGTAATCATTAAATGGAAAATCATTTGACTGCAACCGTGCTTATTATTTTACTTCAGCTTTCCTTCCCACCCACCCCACTCCTCTGACCTTTGGAATACTCAAGCACTGGGATAATTAACAAGAAGGGAATTAATGTTTGTATTTACACTCATTGCAGAGGAAGGAATTACAAGAGTAAGTAGGCTCAGAAAGGAATGCTCCCAGCCACAAGCTATTTATGAGGCAAACAAAAGCAGAAAGTATGAAAGTGATTAAAGTCTTGTCAGTTATAGGAAGCAGTTACCAGCCATCTAATTAAAGACACATGTCTGAGCTCATGAGCTTGGTGTTAGCATCTTTTGGGAAAGAGCTTTGCTCCCCAGAAAAGCAGCTCAGTAAGTGATTGTTTAAGCAATCTTGGCATTGTGTGTGTAAGTAAAACAAGAAACAAAAAATGCACCAGACATAGGACAATGCATACTAATTGACTGTAATGGTGAACATTGGTAAGATAAAGATGCTGCAAAGGTCGTGAACACATCTCTTGGTTGCAAAAAAATTTCAGGACCTTTGTACCTTCAAATGGTCAATGCACAAAGCAGTCGAAGCAATGTTTATTTAGCAGAACATTCCCCAAGATTTGTTGCTATTTGAACTTTAAGAGTAAATAATGTTGACTTTTAAGATTAAGTTTAGGTTTTAGTTAGCAGCAACAATTTATATTAATTAGAGTACCTTTTAGTTAGCTAAAAATTAGATACAATTGTGATGTATCAAAAGTGAGTTATTTCAATTAAGATAAGAACTTAGAATTTCATCCTGAGATTCTTTGAACAAAAGTAAATATAAGTGTAGAGATTAATGCTATTAACTTATAAAGCTTTATAAATATTATTGTCTTCCTTAGTATAGGAATTCTCAAAGTTTATTTTACATAATCCCTTAGATTTTATATAATCTCACCACAAATAAAACTAAGTAAATTATATAAAAGTACTTTAATTAGACAGTACTTACTGTTTTAGTACTTTGTGCTAAATATTAGTACTTTATTTTACTATGTGAAAATAACATTTACAGAAGTCTTTTTAGTGAGTTGGATCCAGAATTCCTTCATAAAATAATTCTTTTTATTGACTTCTCCTTTCTCTTATTCTGTAGAAGAGAGAGATCTCTTAAAACTATAGAGGCAATAGTACAGGGAAGGTGGTACAGACCCCTGGATAAAGATGAATGACCAAAAATTGTCTCCTACTTTGCTCCAATGGGCTATTTCCATTCAACAAAGCAAGATGCCTTCTCTTCAAAATAGGGACAAGGCGGATCCAACCTACTATACTGCATCATGAACCCTGTGTTCTAAGAAATATACATTTGAAATATTTCTCTTAATTTCTAGGTAAACAATTTATTCAGGACTGAAATTGACATATTATTTTTAAGCAGTTTAAATAAGAAAAAAATATGTTTCAAGAACTTCATATAAAATGGAATTGTTGAACGTTTCTACTAATTCTTCCAGAATTTGTTATTCTCAGGACAACAGACACAGGTGTTTTTTTAAAATCTGATGATAGCATTAAACATTTGTCTCCTTTTCTATGTTCTTTGTATTGCATCAGAAATCCTCCCTGTGGCACAAATAGTTTTCTTTTAACTTTAAAATATTGTTGCCACAGGGAGGTAGAAGACCTTGATGAAAATATGGATAATTAAAAAGATCCTCCTTGATTTACCTTATGGGAGGGGAAAGCTGCTCTGGAACAGTGTTGGTATGTATATTTTTGTTGTTGTTGTCTATAAACATATATATATTTAGAAAACCTATTCCCATTAATAAAAAATTCTCAGGTATATTCTAAAACAAGTTTCTTTTTTTTCCAGACTGCTTACTACTTAAAACTATTATGGAAAGTAATCCTGTAACTACTCCAAACTTGCATTTCTTTATTATGAATGACCTAAACATAAATTTAGCATTCTTCCTTTGGACTTTTCAACTTGTTAAAATTAGTTATATTTGTACTTTATGTAAATTATTTTTCTGAATATTAAATTTGATTCCAAATCATAAAAGATGTTTTGTAAAATAGCAGTATTGTAAGATTACAATGTTTTGTCATTGATGTTTAATGACAATATTCAAAATGTTTTCTTAATATATATAACACTCAGTATGGCTTAAATTTGTTAATAGGGAAATGATGATTCTCTCTAAAAATATAATTTAATCTGAGTTTTAATTTTTGAATTAGATCTGACATGTAGCTTTAACAAGGAATTCTAATTCAGTGGCAATGAAAAAATGATAGTGTTTTAACAACACTGCTTTCCTTGCCTGAGCTCAGAAGCCAAGCCAGGTTCTTGTTTGAGTAGCCTTGGATGGAGAACCTTTGTTGAATATTAGGGCTGTAACAGACTGGGAAGTGAAAAAACTATTTTATTAGAAACTAGTGACAAACCAGTTCGGTATTTTGCTACAAAAACCCATGTGGATATGCCCAAGTAGTCACTTTGCTTGATTTGAAGAGACCCATGCAAAAGGTTTCACAAAGCACTGAGCTTGAGTATGCCTCTTTTTTCCTATACATTTGCAAGAGTAAAAAAAGAAAAGGCTGAGCTGAACTTGCTGATTCTTGCCTTGATGTTATGACTTAATAGGAAGCTTGTTTAAAATAAAACTAGCTAATGAATCAAAGTCAATTCTGGAATTGTTTGGTTATTTAACATGAGAATGTTAAACCATGCCTAGTTTTTAATATTACTGAAAAAGAAATGGCCAACCCTGTTCCCCATATCCTAGTTTACCCCTTTCAGCAGCATCTGCAACAAGTGAGGCCATCACACCAATGCTACAATTAAGATGTGTGTCAAACATCTAACAAAGTAGGCAATTGTGGCATGACACAAATGTGATGTCTGTTACTTTTGGCTCTTTGCAGATATCTATCCTTCCTTTTGCACAAAAGAGAGTGCAATGGAGAAAATACTCAAGTTCATTGCTTTACTTGGGCCTAAGTACTGTTTTAAAAGTTACATGCAAAGTTATGGAGTAGCCAAAGCAACTCCAGGAAATCAACATTTTGATTTAAGCATGTAGTAGGCATTTGTAGTTTGTCCGGAAATGAAATTGTTGAAATAAAATTGCTTTGAAAAACAGCTAAATTATCTTTATAAACTAAACCTGCAATTCAGTACTTGTGTAATTGAGAGTGGAAGTCCCATTGGAGAATTGCATGGAATTCAACAGCATTCTTATTGTGAGCATCTATTTTTTTTTCTAGGTCAATTGTGTGGAATAACATGCACGTTCACAAATGATTTTAAGTCTCACTGTAGTCAGTAGGATACCTACAAAGACACAAGCATGGACACCTTTTGGTGACACGCTTCTTTTTCACACAGTAGCCTTTTAATGTAAGTCAGAGGTTCCCAAACTTGGCAGTTTTAAGACTTGTGGACTTCCAACTCCCAGAATTCTCCAGCCAGCTCTGCTGGGAGTTGAAGTCTACAAGTCTTAAAGTTTGGGGACCCCTGATACACATAATTGAATAGTAAAAATATTAAGGAAAAATGCATTAAAGCAAATATAACTTGGGGGGATTCCTGTTAAACCATAAATTGGAAGAGTGAACAGTAAGAAATACATGTGACTGATATGTTTGCAACCTGTGTCTATTATACTGTTTAAATACCATGTTGTGGTGTGTACTGTATTAATGGCTGAATATGAGAATAGGTTCACCCGCATTCTTGAATGTAATTCCATAATACCTCACTTCATCTTAACAGTTTTGTGTCATAGGTAAAAGCTACATGTAAGAAAAATATGCAAATAATTTGCATGAACTGCAGATTTGTCTGCTTAGGTAGACAAAAAGTCCGCAGCAACTGTTGCCAACAACGAAGTGAAGTAAGCTTAAAAATAAGTGGAATGACACAACCATCTTTGAGTGTTGCTTGACAGTGTGTATTGTAACTCTATTCTTCCTCCTGAGGGGTACCCTACCATTGCTCACATCATGGGTCTAAGAAACATCAGTTGTTGGGGAAAAAAAGAAAAAGATTTCTGCGTCTTGCAGAACCCGTGGGACTCATGAAGACAGAATAGCGCACTTTCACGGTAACGTAACTCTGAAATTCACAGCCTGCAGCGCTTTAAAACAGAACTGGGGACTGTTTCAGGATTCCAGAACTCCGGGCAACGCGGCGTGCAAGCCCGAACAACTGCCTACGATGCCAGCCCAAGGGCAGCCTTGCAAAGAGACGGGCAGGAGCAGGAGGCCGGCCACCGCGTCCACGCCTGAAGACAGAATGAAAAGTTGGCTCTCCGTCTACGGCCACGTCGTCCCGGTCCCGGTCCTTTCTCCATCCGTGAAGGTGCTAAAAGCAAAAGGAGAAGCGAGCAGCTCCAAGCGTTGCGCTCCGCCGGACCTCCTGAAATGGAGAGCTCCGCCGGGCAGCCTCGGGAGCAGGTGGATCCCTTCCCGCGGCGGCGAGCGGAGAAAAAGCCGAAAGGTTGGCGGGGCCGGTTATTCCCCCTCCTCGCCTCTCGTCTGCCTGAGCCGCCGCGCTCGTTCCCCGCTTCTGGCTCCGGAGGGGAGGGCGCGAGCTGAGCGCCCGCCCGACACTTCCTGTCTGTGAGGCTGGCGGCGGAAGGATCGCGTACGGTCCTGCCTGAGAGGAAGGCGCTTTTCCGTGGGGGCCTCGCTTGCCACTCCACGCGGGAGGGCGAGAAGCGAGCCGGGCGCTGGCTTCGGCGTGGCTGGCCGGGAGCGAGCGTGCAGAGGAAGCGAACCCCCCCCCTCCGGCGACTGTGGTGCGTGTGGCGGCGAAAGCGCGCGCCCGTCGTTGAAGCGGGGCTGCGCGCCTGAGCGCGCGCGCGCCCGAGTGCCAGGAAGCCCCTGCGGGTCAATGCGAAGCCGCCGCCGCCGCTCGCTCCAGCGGCATAAATATGGCGACTTCCCTGCATGAGGGGCCCACGAATCAACTCGACCTGCTCATCCGCGCCGGTAAGCGGCGCCGGGGCTCTCCAGCTGGGGAGAGGGTGGCCTACTAGAAAAGAAGCGGCGGAGGGAGGGTTGACCAGGCGAAAGAGAGAGGGAGGCTGCGCACGCTGCTCGCGGGCTCTCCTCGGGGGCGGCACTAGCGGCGGAGTAATGGAGGGAGGACGAATCCAGGAAGTGATCACCTTGGCGTGCTTCTCCGCGTTAGCAACCTGACCGCGCTGCGCTCGCACTGTGGCGGCTCTGCGTCCGTGCGTGTCTGGGGCAAGCCAAGGGTGGCGCGTGTGGGTCTGCTTGCCAGCCCGAACCAGGAAGAGCGGCGCTTGCAATCCCGCGCCCGCCGTCCGCGCCAGGCTGCTCGGGATGGGATTCTTGCGGCGTCTCCTGGGCGGAAGCCTCATCTCTCCCTCCTCCGCCTCCTCCCGTGTTATGTTTTAAGAGGCGCTGCGAGCGGGCTTCGGAGACTTCCCAAATCTTCCTCTGCCTGGTCTTGCCCGCCTGCTAAACTTTTGTTTCTCACGGGGAGGATGTGGGAACCGCCTGAGGCCACGGGGTGTCAGGGGCAACAGGTGGCGGTGCCGGGAGTCCGGCTCTTGGGGGAGGGGAGGTGCGAACAGTGTGCGATTATCTTTTATTGAGGAGACCGAGTCTATTTCCCCCCTTCCCCCCCTCCCTCAAATAGCGGAAGCTCAGAGCTCCCTCAGGAGCCCGTGGACGCTCTGCGAGGGGAGGGAGAGACGGGCTCGTCAGCCAATCGCCTCTCAGTGATGTTCGAAATCTGAATGCTGAAGTGTTTGTTGGGCGGGGCTGTTCTCCTTCGGCCCAATAGGCGTGGAGGGGAATTGAGTGGCGGCTCTCTTACGCGCTGACAATGCAAGCACGGAATTGGAGGGAAGAGGAAGGATTGTAAATACGGAAGTGAGGGCGGGGCTCGTGTTAGTGAAGCGGGATAGTGGCTTTCATAGCGATCGTGATTATTCTGTGTGCTGATTAAAACGATGTAGTTCCATAATGTATGTTGATCCATCCTTGATCAGTTTTCTAAAAACATTTTGGTTGCCTTCAGTAGAGAATAAACTTTAGTGGTTATTGTGCCATTCTTTCTGATTCTTAACATTTTTGAAGTTAGGTTTTTCCTATTGTATCCCCATGCATATGAATTAACAGTTGATCTTAGGCATTGTTTTCTTGCCTGTTTTTTGGTGAGTCATTTGTGAGCTGCTACAGGGACAGATATTTCTGATGAATCCTCTTAAGCTCCAAAATGTTTGTACTGCTTTTATCCAGCTATGCTGGGTGGAGAATTCTGGAAGTTGAAGTCCACAAGTCTTAAAGCTGTGAAGTTTGAAGACCTCTGGTCTAGGGCTTGTACATGACTGCCTCCTGCCTGATGCCTAGAACAAAATAAGAGTGCATAATGGCAATCCCCTCCTCATAAAAAAAGTATGCATGGCAAAACCACCTACTGCAATAGAAATTTTAATGGAATGCCTGTTCTTTCACTTCAATAGAGTTCCTAAGTATGATTTAATTCATTCATTCATTTATTGCAATATTATTAAAATTATAAATACTCAAATTACTAGAACTCTATTGAAACATACAGTTAAGAGCTAGAGGCCAAGGAGAGCCAGAGTAGTACAGTAGTTAAGCTGTACGTATTAAACTAAGATGAAGTCCATCCTGAACCATGGAAATTCATTGGTTGACTGGCCTACTCATTCTCTCTCAGTTTGGAGTTGTTTTGAGTGGATATAGTGAAGGGAGATTCCTGCCTTGACTATCTCAAATTCTGGATGAAAGGCAGAATTAGAAGACAAGATTTGCAGAAGTGGTTGCCCTTACTATAAGTGTTTTCCCTGTGCAGTTAAAGAGAAAATGATAGAAACATATCCAAAACCAAGTTGGTAGTAAAAATACTATGGTCTTTCATTGAATGGATATAAGAAGTAGGTGGAAAAAGGAACAAGAAAGAAGAGTAATAACAAAATGAGAACGAAGAGAGCCTGGGTGAAATATAACATAAAAATCCAGGAAAACTGAGTGGTTTGGGAGAGACACAGACTGGCTACAAAATGATGATGTCAGAAACAGGTAAAATTGTTTTGTAAAACTGAATTTTAACACTGATTTCAAATGCTATTCATTTGAATGCTTATGCTGAGGTAATTATTTCAGTGTATATAATGCTCAATTTTTCACGTCTTTAGTTTATTAAACATGAACAAGAAAACACATTAAAATATGAATTTAATTGAATTCATATTTTCTTGCTCATTCTTAGGATTTTAAAGCTGTGGTTATAATTAGTTTAAGTTTAACTTTATTGTCATTATACATATAGATACAGTATACCCATACAACGAAATTCACTCAACACCCAAAGATCTAGCCCAACACACATAACAATCCCCAAACACCCACCTACCCAGCACAAACATCCACACAACAGACAAAATAATGCTGTCCAACAGCTCACTGATGGTGACCCTTTAGAAGAGTTATTTCCCATTTAAAATGGGTACGTGCACTGAAATGAATTTCTATGTTTCCATGACAAGCAAGTACTGTTATATTAATCTGTTTTTATTTTTGTTTAATTTTCATAATTGCTTTCCTATATGTTGCAAATGGAGCAGTGAATGCAAACATCCAGTTCCAACTATGCAAAACAGTTAGTGAATTAGATATAACTGCATGCCACTGATCTTCAGAAAACTCATGGTGGGGAAGATACTGTTAAGATGTATGGGAAAGAGGGTCTTGTACTACTCTGACATTTAATATATTTTAGGACTGGAGTTTGAACTTCTATTTCTCTTTTTCGGTACAAATCCTAGTACTTAGTAGGATTAGTACCTACTAATCCTAGTACCTACTCCTGATCCTAGTACTTGAGGGTTTTGTTTTCATTGATACATGGAAAAAACACTTTTAACCATACTTAATTCACAGACCTGGAGTAATGTCCAAAAGAGAAAAAATAAATAATAAAAACAGAAAGACAATCTAATAGAAATCATTGAAATCCTTAAAAAACAGTACAATTGTATTATTTTAACAGTTTTATAGAAATCATTAAATTAAGCCTCCAGGAGAAAGAATTTGCAAAATACAGGTGTTTGTGTCAGAGCATCCCCCTCCCCATCCATGTTTCCCTAAGTATGGATTTCTATATTTTCCCCGTTTTATGTTTTCAGGAGCTATAGTTCTTTTTGTATTATTTCCCCTATAAAACCTCTCTTTTCTGAGCCTTGTGAAAATAGCACTTAGAGCACACTTAAGTTACAAATGTTGCTTTAATTAAAATTTTATAATACTATAGCAGGGATCCCCAACCTCCAGGTACTGGTCCATTGGAAATTGATCCGTTCAAGTGGTAGGTCAGCACCCAAAGCTTTATTTGTGCATGTGCAGAATTAGGTTTCACGTGCACAATCATCTCCTCTTCCTGCCACCACTACTGCTGTCCATGGAGCCAAAAAGGTTGGGGACCACTGCTGCAAGGTATTTCATATCCATTTTCTAGCAAAATATATTTATTAAACTTTAAAGATAGCTGGATAACATAATTGAGTCATTAAAAGAAGGAAAAAGTGAGAGACTGTGACTGAAAAACAATACATTAAGACAATACAGATGTGCTTCTCTTAGTGGTTGCTTCATTTAGCAAGTATTTGCAGTCATGGCAGAGTTAACTTTATGATCAGTCCTGACATTTACAACTTTCCTAGGTCTGTAAAGCAAAGAAAAATCAAAGTAAAATCATGTTCCACTACTTTGCTTAATGACCAAGTTGCCAGTCACAATTTGGTCAGTAAAGAAGAATTATTTTTAATGTGAATTGTACAAAATATAAACTCTAAAGCCGTAATTTTGGATGTAGTGCAATTCCATGTATTGTAGTCTAGACAGGCTTTCAGATAGATTTGAATTCTACATCAGATTTACTTTATCTAGACATTGAAGCAAATTTCCACAATTTGATCAGCACATAAATGCTTGAATACCAATGCCAATTCAACATATTTTGAATGTATGTATTATTGGTGAAATTTAATATAAATTATTCGGGATTAAAACTTCCAAAATTTGTTCTATTCTATGGTATATTGCGTGTTCAATATTGTTGAACTTTATAATATTGCTGTCATATCTGAAGAAAGGATTAAATCTATATTTCTGCCATTTTTTTTGGAAAAAGTACTCATTTTAGCAATCAAGAATCAAGTGATATATTACTGATAAAATATACCAGTTCCCTCTGAATATATGTAATACTCGAGGTAAATTTAATATTCAGTTATGCTAACATGTTTAGTATTACGTTGGTATAAGATTTTCAGTTTTGGTGAGACCTTTTGCTTTGTTATTGAGTATTTGTTTCAACAAACATTCTTAATGACAGCATTAAGAAATTTGCTGAAGGCGTCTCAGAGCAACTTGCTTAGATTCCATGATTCTATTGCTTATACGACAAAGTTTAGATTTTTTTAATCCACAATACTCATTTACTCTTAATTGGTTCCTCTAGTTTCAAATAAATAGTACAGCAACAAAATAATTATGGAAACAAAGAGGAATACTGGAGAAAAAAATAAATTGGTTATTTCTGAATTCATATGTAGTTCTGTGAATGGAGATAACAGTATCAAACTTTTAAAAACATCTTTAATTACAGGCTTGCCTGTAATTAAAAAAATATATATTTGTGCTTTCTTGTTCCCCTTATTTGAATATACAGGGAGACCACACGGTAAAATGCAGAGATTAAAACATACAATATGGTATAATTCATAGGATGGATATGGACACCGATTTAAATATATAATTGAAAGGTTTTTTTTAAATGTCGTGTATCTTTGAATTTAATTATTGTGGTAATATAATAATTTTTCCTGAAAATAAATACATTATACAAATTATATTGATAACAAGACTCTAAAAGTCTTGATTAAATAATTGAAGTTATATATAATGCTAAGATGCATTATTGCAAATTAAATATGTCATTACAGTTTGATATTTCATTTAATATTTGTATGATTTCTTATTGGTGAGAATACAGTATCAGTTGACAGGGAGGTTGAAAATTGTTAAGAGACAATTAGTCTGCTTATTTTGTTCAAGCATATGTTAGAAGAAAACACACATAGACACAGGTTCCAAATTAAATAATTCAATTTGAAGTAAAAGTAGTGTGTCTGAGGCTGACATAGTGATTCTTCCATAAGTCTAAGTGTTTACCTTAATTTTTTGTGGGATCACGGAATACTTAATTAATTTATATATCTTATCTAGAAACTGCTCATCCGCCTTGTAAGACTTGAGGCAATGGGACACAATTTAATATGGATTAATCAGTTCGGGGGGGGGGGGCGCCCTGACAGTAGAGACTCTTCTTGAGTAAATGTCCATTTTCAGCAAACATGTTATAAAGTGCAACCATGTGATTCTGAGATGCTGCCAACAGGTATAAATGTGGGCCAGTTGCTGAAATCTTTACGTGTAATCATGGGGGATCCTGGCCATTGGAATTTCAAAACTGGGTTGTAAGTACCTCTGAGATGGTCCCTTGTAACTTTGAACGGTCTCTGTTAGTGACCATTGTAAGTTCAGGACTATGTGTAAAAGTGAGAAGATTTAGTTAATTATAGCTTCTTGTTACATCCAAATCAAAAACTTCCAAATAGCTTTCAAATAAATCTCATATGGATTGTGCTAAATGCTAATTAGTTTATTTTATTGTGGCTTAGAATGCATTGTAAATACAATCACTATGATTTTATTTAATAAATATGGTTAAAATGAACCTTTTTCTTGAAAGTACGATACTTTTTTTTCCCTAGTAACTAATTTTAGAATTGATTGATTCTCCTTTTGGATAAGGATGATGACTATTCATTCTTCTCTAGGCTCTTTTATATTTGATAATGTTATTTAGAGTTAGCTAACAGAAAGCTCTACTGAAAATTATAAAGCTTACTTTTAACAGATGCATGCGATTTGTATGATTATTGAATTATTTCTAGATGCTACTTAGAGATAAACCTCCTGAACAGTAGCTGAGCTAATAATCATAATGCATGCTAAAAGCCATCTTATTCTAAATATTTGAAAAGAATGGTAACTTTGCATGCATATAGGTCTGTCCTTTTCCATTTTCATAATGGTTATTTGCCTTCATCTCCACTGTTTTAGTTGGGGAGTTGGTTTTGAAACCTTGCTCTCTTTAGTAGTGATAATGACTGATATAAGCTGTTTTAGAAAATCTGGGATTGTTTATTGAAATATTCTTCCATGATTTTTCTGAGGCAGTTTTGTTACATGATTTGGATCTGAACAGACAATGAGTAAAATATTTTTTCTTGTCTAATACATCTAGTATTCTGAAGTTAACAGAATAGTTAACGGTTTTAACAAGGAAGCACCAGTTGAATCCTCATTAGTTCCCCCCATCACAGCTGATAAGTGATCCAGCTTATTCTAAAGATATCTTTAGATGTTGACAGCTCAGCTGGAAGGATTTAGCTTTGAATAGATTTCCATAAATGGAAAGAGCAAGTGGAGAGAGAAAGTGAATGTGAATGTGTTTATGTATACCTTCCTGTGTATAGATATGCAGCAGGTTGCTGCTGATTTTAACAGTTTCCACTGATATAAGACCAAAATTGACTATATGTGTTTTTTATGTATTGGTTGTTCAATATCAAATATTTTATAAAGTAAGGTGTTTTTTAGTGATACAGAATCTTAAACATTAAACATTGACTATTTTCCCTTTTTAAGTAAGCAAACAAAATATTATAGTATAAACAATATACTGAGGCAAATGTTAGTATAGTGGGAAAAAAAGTTGCTTCAGGGAAAATTTTAAAATAATAATTGAAGTTACATCTTACAAATTTTTCTTGAGATGATTTTAAGGATTTAAAGATTACGACTAATACAAACTAAGTGAATATATAAAGTAAAGAAAAAAATTCAAAAATATTGAAAAATAAAATATAAGAAACAAAGATTTTTAAAAGATAACTTTCCCTTCTCTCCAGATAAGAATTTACAATTTCAAGAACTTAACACCTTCTCTAATATTTCAATAGATATCTTAAGTTATCTTATCCCTTATTAATTTATTTATTTATTTATTTATTTATTGTGATTTATATACCGCCCCTCTCCTCGCG
>JANHFP010001424.1:112211-125829 GCA_032468135.1 Calamaria suluensis
CCCTAAAAACCCCATCTAAAATTATCCCAGACCAGCTAAGCGGAAAAGGTATGTTTTTAGCTCCCGGCGAAAAGTTGCTAAGTCCGGGAGCCGTCGCAGCGCGGGTGGTAATTCGTTCCAGAGGGACGGGCCTGCCACAGAGATGAGATTTAAGCAGTTCAAAAGTTCTATATTTTTTCTTCACTAGAAAATCTTCCTATTTTAGGTAAAAGGACTTGTAAAGCAACATATAGATTCATTCAATTATTTCATCAATGTAGAGGTAAGCCATTTTGCTTTATTGAACATTAAAGCCTATAATATACAGTAGTTCTTGACTTATAGCCACAATTGGAGCTGAATTTGTCATAAGTCAGGTTAGGCCCAATTTTACAATATTTATGGTGGGCTTTAAACAAATCACATGGTTATCAGAGCTGTGGTGGCACAGTGGTTAGAATGTAGTACTGCAAGCTACTTCTGATTGCTGGCTGCCTGCAATTTGGCAGATCAAATCTCACCAGGCTCAAGGTTGACTCATCCTTCCATCCTTCCGAGGCCAGTAAAATAAGGACCCAGATAACTGGGGAAATATGCTGATTCCTTAAACCGCTTAGAAAGGGTTGTAAAAGCACTGTGAAGTGGTATATAAGTCTAAGTGCTAAGTGGTATTAAGTGAATACAGGTTCCCCAATGGCTATTTTTTGCCAGAAATTGGCAAAAATAGCAAATCATAATCATGCAACCATAAGATGCTACAATTGGTTGTAAATACAAGCCAGTTGCCAAATGCCCAAACTGAAATCACGTGACTGCAAGCAGTTGTAAACAGTTGTAAATCCAAGTACAGGTTGGAAGTCACTTTTTCTAAGACGGTTGTAACTTTGATTTTACAATCAATCAAGTCAAGGACTACCTATTAAGCATATCCTTCTTCAACCTATGTAAACCTTCTTTCATTTTCAGATAAAGAAAATAATGAAAGCCAATGAAAAAATTACAAGTGATGCTGATCCAATGTGGTATTTAAAGTAAGCCTAAATTTTATTCCGGCTATAGCTTGAATATCCTGAGCTTCAACTTCCATGGAAGCTTTTGTTTTATCCATAAAATCTGCTATGAAATGCTGCAGATGTACAGATCTAACATAATATAATTGATTGCGCTAAAGTGGATTAAGTGGCAATATGATTTTCCTACAAATAATAGGCTTTCTTAAAAACAGCTTTTTCTTGCAGTTTATATATTATTTGTAAATTTCTGTAAATATTCCTAATTAGTTTTACTAAATAAAAATATAATATTAAAACATGAACTACATATTTGGCAATTGATTCATATTCTATTTATAATTGATTCTTATTGGGTCTTACCTTGCAGGTATCTCAATATTTATGTGGGTACTCCAGACGTTGAAGAAAGCTTCAATGTAACCAGACCTGTTTCTCCTCATGAGGTAAGTGGTTCTATTCAGCACTTCGGAATTTTTTTGACAACTATCAGAGTGAGTTTACAATAAGCTCTCAGTTAAGAAGGGTTGTCTATTAAAGTAGAACGATAGTGTACATAAATGTATGTTACAGATTTTTATGCATATAATATTTGCACAGATTTTAACCATTGCTTCTGATATCCACTAAACCAATTCTACTATAATCCTTTACTTTAGTATAATAGTATGGATAAAATCCTAGCAGTTAAAATTTGTCTCTGAGAAAAGCTTTGAAGGAGCGTTGAAGACTTTCACATATAACAGCATTTATTTATTTATTTATTTTTTAAGTGCCGCCTGAGAGATATGACTTATTCTGCCCCAATTACAGTGGACATTGAATACACTCGAGGCAGCCAAAGAATTATTCGTAATGCATTACCTGTTGGCAGGTAAGTAACTAATATTTAGCCTTAGCTAATAGATAATAGAAAATAGGGAACTCTGCTGGATAATGAGCATGGCCTTGATCTGAACAAGTAATCAAGATTACAACTAGCACTTTTATGAATAATATACTGTAACACTGGCCACTCAGTAATTAGGTTACAGATAGTCTCATTTATCAGCTGCCTCATTTATTGATCACTTGCAGTTATGACAGTGATGAAAATTTAACCTCATGATCAATCCTTGTGTTTATGATCTTTGCGGATCTATAAAGGAAAGGATAGCTGAAGTAAGATCATAAGCAAAGTTGCTATTTCACTTAGTGAATTCTTCACCAAGTGACTGCTTCTCTTGGTGGCCCCAACTTTTCACTAAACAAGCGCTACCTATATTGCTGCTCTAAGATCATTGGCACATTAAGCTATTTATCTCCTGCAAATAAATTACCATGCTGTCTCAAGGGACATCATTGAAAACAGAATACCAGAATTGAATTGCAAAGATAGCATTTAAGATGTAGACATCAATTCCATAAAAGGTTTTAGGCACAAGAAAACTAAGAAATATTTTTTAAACAGCACAAATAATATTTTTTTAAAACACAGACAGTAGTTACAACTTAATTGTTGCCATGCTATGAAAAATCCTTTAACATAAAGCAACTCCTGCACTTAAAAGTTAGCAAATTAATTCAGGTTTTAGGGTGTAGTATTTTTTTGTATCACTACTGGTGGCATTACAGATAGATAGAAACAATGCTTGACCCTTGCTTATTTGGCTAAAGAAATTCCTGTATTTGCATATATTCACCGCATTGGTACAAACATTTCAAATATTAAAAACAGAAATATGGAAAGCTACAAGAGAAGGTTATAAAGAATGTTTCCATTTAGCAAATTTCCATATATTCATTCCTCATTATTTGGTTTCCTCTTTATAGATCTCCCAAGGCCTACTTGTTATAAGAACTGTATAACAGTCCAAAAGGACTGTTATTCATTGATTTTGCAGGTAAAGATCAGCAAAATTATTTCTTTCTGCCTTGTGTGATTGGCTGCCCACTAACATAGTTAATGTTAACATAAGCGAAGTCATAGCCAATCTATGAATCTATCGTTCTTGACAATGAAATAGAGGACATCTCTGATCATATATAAAAACAAAAATGTTGTTTATTATCTGTAACTATGAAAAAATACACTGGCTACCACCATTACTACTTGGCTACTATTTCTCCAGTGATGTCTTAAGTAACCTGTCTGAAAGAGAAGCTGATAGATCGTTTAACCTATGCTGTTTTTCTTGTTATAGGATGCCGATAATGTTACGTAGTTCCAATTGTGTTCTCACTGGGAAGACTCCAGCAGAATTTGCGAAGCTTAATGAGTGTCCTTTAGATCCAGGTTCCAAGATTATTTTCTAATATTCTTTGCTATTTTGGTTAAGCATTGATCCCTTTGAAAATAGTAATTTTGCAATTTTGAATTAATGTGTCATCTTGTGATTTTGCAACTCAAACTTGCAGTGAAAACAGTTACTAAGCCTGCCTTCAAGGAAAAAGCAGCATCGTTGGTAGTGGTATTTCATGCAATTTGCTTGTATTCAGATTCCTGATATTCCTTAAGTTTCATTTAGTATATTTATAGAGCAGTTCATCTCACAAACATGCAACTCTGGGCATCAAACAACACAACAACTGTCGGCTCATGTAGGTGTTAAATAGAAATGAAGAGGGTACTGAACCTTGCAGAACCCCATAAAATAAGGGTTAAGGATGGGGCCTCTCCCAATTGACTGACTAGTAATGGCCCCACAGAGAAAATAAGTGAATCAGCACAATATTCTGTTCCCCATTCCCAGCCCATGGAGCTGGCCTGGGAGGATACCATAGTAAATCCACAATGAATGTCACCAGAAAGTCAAGAAGAGATAGATGTACTACCCCTGACCCAATCCCATTAGAGAGCATCTAAAAGAGTGACCAACACCATCTCCATCTCATATCCATATAGCAACTGAAAGGAGTCCAGGTTTATCAAGGGATTTATTATCTTGCTGAGGGTTTTAGGAAATTCCAAATGCATATTTCAAAATTGTATAAATCTTAATTAGAATTTAGCAACTGAGTAAAATTTCATCTTCTATTTGGTAGGTGGCTACTTCATTGTCAAAGGAGTGGAAAAGGTCATTCTTATTCAAGAGCAATTATCGAAAAACCGAATAATAGTGGAAGCTGACAGAAAAGGAACAGTTGGCGCATCAGTTACCAGGTGGGTAAAGAATTACTGAATAACTGTCTCTTACATTAAGCTTGACTGGAACTCAGAAAGTTGTTTTAGAATTATTTAAGAACTTGGGCATGTTGGGGATGAGTTCTTGTCCTGTCACAAACTGATAATCCTCAATGTCTGTCACATCCACTTTCATCCTTCAAACTTCCATTTAGCATTCACTCACCTTTCTCTCTCAGCTCTCAGTGCACTCAATCCACTATCTCTGTGCCTCATTCACCTTTCTTCTTCAACAGCAATAGCACTTATATACCGCTTCATAGTTCTTTTACAGCCCTCTCTAAGTGGTTTACAGAGTCAGCCTATTGCCCCCAACAATTGGGGTCCTCATTTTACCCACCTCAGAAGGATGGAAGGCTGAGTCACTCTTGAGCCTGGTGAGATTTGAATTGCTGAACTGTGCCTAGCAGTTAGCTGAAGTAGCCTGCAGTACTGCACTCCTTGCCTCCTCACCACTCTTTTTCCTGTTTTAATCAACAAAGTTCAGTTCCCTCCATCACCCAGCCTCTGGCATGGTTGTCTCCAAATCTAACTTAGTCACATACAGTAGTCTGCCATCAGCTTCTGTTGCTTGACTTCTTTTTTCTGGCTAACCACGGGCCAGTCTCTCACTGCCTGGCAGCTCACTATGATTTTTCCTACTTCCAATCAGTCTTTTTGGCAGCTATAGTCAGGAATAGATACTTGAGATGTTCTCTGACTGAGTCACCTTATCAATCTTATCAACAGCCAGAAAGAGAGAAATGGCTGATACAGTAGCTAATTTTCAGTTTTCAACAGAAACATATTTTGGAGCTATGAAATTCTAACTACAAGAAGTCTTGGCACGTTTTCATCTCTGAATAAAAAATATAAATATTAATGCTGTCTTCCTTGTTTTTTGCAACCAATGCCTAGCTCTACTCATGAAAAGAAGAGCCGAACAAATATAACTGTGAAGCAAGGAAGGTTTTATCTGAAGCACAACACCCTTTCAGAAGATATTCCAATAGCGATAATCTTTAAGGTATTGTTAATAAACACCACAGTAATAATGTTACTGTTAAAAGAACTTCAGACATTTGAAAAGTGATTTAAAATGGTGTGAGAACTTTAGCTTTTGAGGGTATAAGTCCCTTGCTCTTGTTTAGTTCTACTGTTTTTTATCCAGCCTTTTCCAACCAAATAATTTTTTAAACTGATTCTAACTGCAATTTTCAAAAGAATATCTGGAGAATGCCTGGATAGGAAAGGCTATCTTAGCAGTGTACTCCATATTGTAAAGGTAAAGGTTTCCCTCACACATATGTGCTAGTTGTTTCCGACTCTAGGGAACATCTCCATTTCAAAGTCGGAGAACCAGCGCTGTCTGAAGACGTTTCCGTGGTCATGTGGCCGGCATGACTAAACATCAAAGGCTCATGGAACACTGTTACCTTCCCACCAAAGGTGGTACCTATTTTTTCTACTTGCATTTTTACGTGCTTTTGAAGATCTCAGATCTGAAAAGCATTGCCAGAAGAGGGCAGTGCTTGATTGCAATACAACAACCAAGAAATGGCTTTGAGTTTGGGACTGCTTTGAAAACTTATCTTTAGGGATTAAGACTTTTATGTGTGTTCTGATTTTAATACTATATAATTTATTCCTAGTAAATAAAATCTTCCAATTCATTTTGCCAGATCAATTTGTTCATATCAGAAAAGGACATTTATTTATTTATTTATTTTATTTAATTTATATACCGCCCCATCTCTAAAGAGTCGAGATGGTTGACAGCAAATTTAAAAACACAACAATATACAATTTAAAATAATTGGGCTATCCTTATTAAAACCAATTTAAAAATTCAATTAAAATTTAATTAAAAATTAACAGCTAATTTTATATTTCAATTTAAAATCTGAAAGCATGTAACTTCTTTGCCTGCTTGTGTGTCAATAACTATGAATTTAAATTTTACTTCTGTGCCACATCTTTATTTTTCATGAAAGAAAACATTTCTTAAAGTAGTGTAAATGGTTAGAAGATAAAACTCTAGCTGTCCAGATAGCATTTTAATATAGGAAATTGGTAAATATTTTTCTGGCAGTAGGATATTAAGATAAGAGCAAGCATTTGAATGGTACATGGCAATAATTCAATCTTGGTTATACTATCATGCTTTGGATTTGACTTGCAAAATATTTGCCAATAAATTAATTGTCACTACATTCAGGAATTATTCAAAATGTTTCTGTTTATATTATATATGAACTAGCAACTAACCTTTAGATAGTATTATTTTCATATGTGGTGATTTGCAAACAAATCTGTCCGCCTATTGATCTGTCAATATAGTGCAAAAATAGGTTACTTGTACTCCAATTTTTTGGGGAAAATTTGTTAGCAACAGCCCATCTTTTTTGGATGAGTATGAGATACAGATGCTCTACCAGTGAATAAGGATGAAATAACATATGATAAAATAATTTTCTCAAAATTACTGTTATCTAGCACTTAATATGTAGGATTATTTTTTTTAAAGAACCATAATATACATTGATAACCCTTACAAATTCTTTGAATAATTGGAAGTATTCTCATACCAAATATTCGCTAATACTTTATCTGTTGGGGACTAAATAAAAGTAACTTTCTTTGTTAAGGGTTTTTGTTTTTAATATGTTCACTAGCAAGTCATCTGAATCATGGCTTGGTGGGTTCTCAGCTACAGGCTGTGCTGGTAGTAGCAGATGATCTTGACCATTTCAAACTAGCTTTAGAACAAACTACAAAGTTGACACCACCTAGGTCAGCTTGATCTTTGAGGATCAATAATGAGAATGTGTTTGTTGCTTCTCATAACTCTCAATAGCTTTGAGTAGTATTTTGATCTGGATAGGCTAAGACTAATTGGAAATGCATGGCTTTGTAATGGTTCCATTCCTATCTCACAGGTAAATTTTAGATGGTGTTCCTTAGTGTTGCTCTTTGAATGGGAGCTATTATATGGTTTATGGAAATCCCTTCTGTTGCTGATACTTTTCAGAATAACCCTGCTGGGTATGATCAACATGACACCCAAAAATATTTCTCTCTAACAAGGAATGATTTAGCTCCTCGAAATTCCTGTCTGTAGTTACTAATATGCTGGGCGAGGGATAGCAAATTAAAATGTTTCAAGGAGCCAGTTACCTCCTCACGACCGGTACGTACACACAGAGAGGGCTGCGAAATGTCGTTTGGTGACCCCTAGAAGAAGGGCCTTCTCTGTGGCAGGCCCGTCCCTCTGGAACGAACTACCACCTGCACTGCGGAGGCTCCCGGATCTAACAACTTTTCGCCGGGAGCTGAAGACATATCTTTTCTGTTTAGCTGGTCTGGGATAAGTAAAATGGGGTTTTAGGGGAAATAAATTTTAAACATATTTTGATATTTGATAATTGTACATAATTTTAAAGTTTTTATAGCCATTGTGATAAGAGTTTAATCGTTTTTTAATAATGTATATATGGTATTTTAAATCTGTTTGGCTGTACACCACCTTGAGTCCGCGAGGAGAGGGGCGGTATATAAATTCAATAAATAATAATAATAATAAAATAATAAAAGAGGCTGAAAATTTGGGTGTGCCTTATACTCCGAATGAATGTAGCTTTTTTCAAAGCTTTTTTTCAGCCCTAACAAGGCACTAACAAGCGAAACAATATTCCAAGCTTCGGCCTCCTTTTCTCATTGCTTCTGTCTCCAAAGATCAGCTGTGCTTTTGAAGCTGTTTTTTTATCCCCAATCAAGGGATAAAAAGCCAGTGTGCTCTCTCAAAACCAGCAAACTAATGTGCTGAAGCTGACCAGACTAAGGATGCTAGCCAGATGAATACCTGGTAGACAGATTCCCCCCCTCCCCATTTTCCTCCCCAAAAACTAAGCTGCGTCTTATACTCCAGTGTGTCTTATACTCTGAAAAATACGGTAAGTTGCTAGTGGGGAAATAACTTCTTAAGACCAAGAAATTTATAACGTTTAAAAATATGTTCAATAATTACTTATTGTTTTATTGAACACCTGATGCCATACATAACACAGTGATTCCCAATCTCAAGAACAAGATGTGTGGACTTCAACTCTCAGAATTCCCCACCCAGAATGTTGGCTGGGAAATTCTGGGTGTTGCAGTCCACATATTTTAAAATTGCTGTGACTGAGAAATAGTGTAATAGTTATGGGTTTTAACAATGAATTGGATTAATGAAAAACTAACAAATTATATAATTTATAGGATACTGCCAGTTTCATACGATTACAAAATGCAAACAGATAAAACTGATGCCATAATAAATCAATATAATTACAGGGTGCCACAATTAACTGATGTTAATATAGTATGTGTATGTGTATATTATAACATAACATATTTCTGGCACAAATTATGTTTGTACAAGTATTTGGTGTTCAGGGTCAGTTGTTAATGTAGAAATGGACTGAGATTTGTCTAGCTCCTATTGGCCACTTTCAACTGCTGAAGACTTGCCTCTTACTCCTAGTCACTGAAATGGTTGACATGGCTTCAAATGAATTAAGACGCCTAATTTCTACAGAGGCTGCAAAAAGGTTACAATTATTTTTATTGGTATTACATAAACCACTATAAAAGCAAAAACATGGAATTCTCATTATAATATATCTGCCTCTCCTTGTAATACAGAAAATTAGGGAGATATATGACTGAGCTGCTTCTGTCAGTTACGTGGATGTTCAGGGTTTAAAAAATGCTTCATTTTCTTTTGACTAGTCAGTAGGTTCTGCAAATCTCTGCCAAGGTCATCTTCCTTACTCTTACATCAGACTCTGGTGTAACCTATGTGTGATAGCTTTCACAAAAATATGTCTTGAGAGGTAGCTAACCCTTCTCGCAGTGCAAACTGTCACTTGGGAAACTCCACCCCCCAATATCAGTGGTGAAATGCTCCTGGTTTTGACTGGTTCGGTTGATCTAGTACTGACGACAGTGGGTGATTTGGGAAACCAGTAGTAAAAATCTCTAGCCCTCTGCCCGATCGTCGGAGACTTTTACATTTTAAAGGGTTTTTTCCCCTACCTAAGTAATTGCTGGGTTAGATAGAAAAAAAATCCTTTAAAGTGTAAAAGCCTCAGACGATCTGCTGCTTTCACCCCTGCTCAACATGTCTAGCAGCCTTGTGCATATTTAAAAATGGTTCTAATAGTGGACAGCCTGGGTGGCTACCCACCTCTGTTTCAGAAAGAAGAGAGTTCTCCACATGCATAGGAAGAAGTCCCTCCAGTTTTAGGAATCACTTGTCCTGTAATTAAATGTGTGGATAAGTTTGAGAACTGAGTGCAGCATACAATATGCTGGCAGGATTTGGTGCTGCTTCAGGGAGTAGAGCCGAACACATCAGGATCTGAAGGAAAGTTTCCCTTTGATAAGAGAAGTTTCTTTCAACAGGAAAATATCAATTTAATCAATTCCATATTTGTGTTACCCTCAAACATATAAACTCAGATCTGTTCTGATAGATGAATAAACTGAAAAGAATGGAAGGGAGGCGCAAGAATTATATTAAAAAAACACTCACACCTCTCAATTTTTCTATAATAATTTATAAATTAAATAGGATTCTTCACCATAGAAATTATTTATTAATACACTGGATGGATAGAAATACACTTAATGGTGACAGAATACTGTATGTACTTACATGGTGCGTTGGCTTCTCTTTTAATTGCATAATAGTTTGAATTTCCTTCGCTCCATACTTCAAAATCAAATGTAGAAATAATTACTTGAATGGTTTCCTTTATCTAGCCCAGGGGGTCTCCAACCTTGGCAACTTTAAGACTTGTAGACTTCAACTCCCAGAATTCCTCAGCCAGCTTCAGGAGTTGAAGTCCACAAATCTTAAAGTTGCCAAGATTGGAGACCCCTGGGCTAGCCAACTCTGCCAATGTATTTTAAGAATTAAGGAATGTGATATTGGCTGTATGATGACAAGCAAATCAGGTTGATTTATTTGAAGAAACAAATTCAGTCAGATCAATAAAATTCTCCGATTCAGAGAAAGAACCAGGCATGACCTTGATTTCGTCTACCTTCCAAAGCTGTTACCCAAATTTGGGTCTTGGATTTGCCTAGTCACATAATCAAATTATGGTATTTTGTTTGAGAAAGAGGGAAAATAGGGTTTTAAGTAGATTCTTTTATACAGTTAAAAGCTTGAAGACCATTTTTTACAAAACGCAGTGTTGTTGTTATAAAAAGTATAATATTTCTTGACTGATTTATAATATTTCTTGTCATTCATGTCTGAAAATATGTTTCATTCTCAAGTTTTTTTATTTTCTATTTTTCTACAAACATATTGTTGTGTGAACAGCATGGAACCAGTTACATTTTAGTACAAATAAAACAATGTTTGAAAATGCATACAAGTAATCCACAGAACGCTGTTACCTTTCCACCAAAGGCGGTCTCTATTTTTTCTACTTGCATTTATTACGTGCTTTCGAAACTGCTAGGTTGGCAGAAGCTGGGACAAGTAACAGGAGCTCACCCTGTTACGTGGCACTAGGGATTTGAACCGTTGAACTGCCAAGCTTCTGATTGACAAGCTCAGCTAACTTACCGACAAGCTCAGCTATCTTACCCATTGAGCCACCGCATCCCATAGCATATAACACCTAGGGGGCATCAAAGAGATACCCCTAAGCATAGGTCTTTGCTGCTCCCTAGTGGCTATCTGATTTTTCTGCAGTGGTAGCTTTACCACAGTGGTAGCTTTACCACTGTGGGAGACAAACCATTTAAGGAAGAGAAATTATTTCCCAATTTGTACCTCTATTTATTAATTAGACACATGCTGATTTTACATTGGTCTGGTTGGTTTTAGCTTGCAATGCATTTCCTTTTTCAGAGCTAGGCGCCATACCTTCCTGACTCATCATCTAGAGTTGGTCGTCTCTGAAATCCTAACTTTGAAGAGGGGTTCCCAACTGCCCTCCTCCACAGGATTCCAGAACCTTTTCCTATCTGAGGTTTAGAGCTGTTGAGTGGGACCCATTGAAAGGAGAAGCAAAGCAGAGATGAGATGTACTCCATTGCTTTAACAGTAGGACTGATGGAAGTTACTTAGTATCTGAATGTATTAAGCATCTGGAGAAGGAAGCAAATTGAGGAAGGAGAGCAAATTGCTATGCAATGACAAGCCTTGCATGTCAATTTCTGTTGGAGGAAGAGTGGGGAGCCCTTCACCCATGGGCCAAAGATTAGGACAAACAGAAACATCTAGGGCACTCCTAGAGAAACAGAACATCTTTGTTGACATCTAGACATCATCCAAACATCTTCTTTGTTGACATTCTGCAGGTCAGATCTGCTAGCCCTCCTGATACTTCCTTTATAACATGATACTTCCTTTATAACAGGGGTCTCCAATCTTGGCAACTTTAAGACTTGTGGAAGTTCAACTCTCAGAATCCTGAGAGTTGAAGTCCACAAGTTTTAAAGATGCCAAGGTTGGAGGGGCCTGCTTTATAACATCTTATTTTGCAGTTTCCTAGCCATCTTTGTTTTTTCCACCTTTGTTCAGGTGTGAAAGTCTCACATGGGATGTTCTCCAAGGATTCAGTGGAAGAATAGGAGGTCAGGAAGGGACAGAAGAATGGACCGAAGTGTCAGACCTGGAAGCCATCTTTTATTTTGGATCTTCAGGGCTGCCACATTTAGTGCTGTGGGAAACTTGGAGGGTGATTGTATGGAGCAGGTGAGATATACAGAATAGCCATAATAACATCCCTTTCTCTGAGAGTCAAGGACATCTTGCCCTGCACCTGGAGGGGCGTGACTGGAAGGCATGTCCAATAGGGACGGTGGTTCCATTGGACCATGTGATGGACATGTGGGTGCTGGGCAGGGACTTGGACTTTTCTATGGGTGGAGAAAATCTGAAGCTTTCAGATTTGGGTTTTCCCAGATGTGCCAATATGACATCTCTAATAAAATGGAACTTTGAGGAACTTTGAGCCTCGGAGTCTTCTTTCGTTGGGGGGTGCTACTTGGAACCCTGACACGAGCATCATAGCATGAAAAGGCAGGATCTCAAATTCTCTTCTCCTTGGGTACTACTTTCTAAAACAGATAATCTTTCATCAGAGAGGAATGAGAAGGGGAAGAGAAAAACACAGCATTAATTCCTGATGTTCCCCCTTCCTTAACTTTGAAACAAATGGAGGAGTCCTGGCAGAGCTAACAGGATGTCCATCATCCACATTCTTCTTGCATGTCCCACCACTAAATCAATTGCTCAAAATGAAGATGGGCCTTTTCTTTTGTCTTGATCCCTACAGAACATTAGGTGGACAGAAAAAACTGGACATCATCTTCTGACTGAAGACATGGCTCTGAAAGACCTTCCTATCACTCTGGCTTGCCTGAGAAATGTTTGCTTCTAATCATCTTTTTTTTTTTTTTTTTTAAAAAGGGACCTTCGAAAAAGGAAGTGATTTATGGACCTGCTTCATCAGCAAGGATAAGAGCAAATTAGGAAGAAACACACTCACTTTGGGTTTGACACTTGTCCTTCTCTGTTGCAGACTGAACCAGAAAGAGAACTCATACTTGTGACTCCGTCTAGCTTGGGTTTGGCCATTTCAGGGATGAAATCTAAGAATTGTTGCCACCGGTTCTGTGGGCATGGCTTGGGTGTGGCTTGGTGGGCATTGCCAAGTTGACGTCATGCATGTCACTCACTCATGTCATTCTGCCCAAGCTAACTTCGGAGCATTCTCTTGCCCCATTCTCCAGCCTGGAGGGCTGTGCATCCCCCTCCCACTAATCCTCCGTACAAACCGCCCGCCCGGTTTCTGCAAAGGCAGACCTCCCCTGCAGGGCGATCTAAAGAGGGGAGGGGAATGCTGCAGAAAAAGGCAGTGCAGAAGGCATGCAAGCATGGCAGAGCCGCGGATTGGTTTGGGGGCGTGGCCAGCCAGCTATTGCTACCAGTTCTGCGAACCAGCCCCAATCTCCGCTACCGGTTCTAATGAACTGGTCCGGACTGGTAACATTTCACCCCTGGGCCATTCCCAGTCCTGGATAAAGGATCAGAACTCATTTGGATCAAGGTAGCAGGACTGTCTGCCATGGGATATGGGTATGAGAGAAATGCCTGTCAAAAAGAAGCAATTTTCAAGCCTGGGATGAAGATTTTATTCGCTGGGGGAGCTGCAAATGCACATGAATAGTTGCCTAGCAACCATGAAATGCTCTTTTAAGAAGTCTCTCTTGCTTTCTCCTTTCTTCAAGGGAAAGGCATCCATTGCAACTATGGGCAAGGTAGGACAGTGAGGAGACCAACCATCCATCTGATGCACAGAACAGGATGGTTTCATTGACGGTCAAGTTAGGCTGGTTAGATTTGAGCCAGCCTTCCTTCATCCACAGCAAACCTGAATGTAAGGTTGTAAACCCCTGCTCTAGACCACTTTAAGAA
>JANHFP010001426.1:38127-48240 GCA_032468135.1 Calamaria suluensis
AGTCACTACAGGTATCTGAAATAAAACAGAATGTGTTAGATTAGCATTGCAGAAGAGGCTAGCTCTTCATCTTTTAATGGGATTAGGGAAGAAGGAGAAGGAGGATGCAGACAAACAGATTTAAATTTTCCTTGAAAATACTAACATTCTAATCTTGCAACCTACCAATGATCACCTGACAACTATAGTAAAAAGTAGGCTCAAATACAATCTTCTTTAAGTCCTTCTTAAAAGTCCTATTGCTTGATTTCTGTGTAATGGAAATCAAGGTAGGTTTTTCCCCCAGAACAATACAAATGGAGGTTGGGTGCCATTATCTTTTGGGTTATTTTTTTACTCTCAGCTCTGGGACTTCCTGATAATCTTCTATCCAAGTATTAATCAGATCTGGCTTTGTTTAGATTTTTTTTAGACCTGCCAATTAGCCTAAAAGATTTTCCAGAACATGAGAAAACCATTAACTTGGGGACCTCAATGGTAAAAATGTGAATCATCTACACAACATCACTGAAGCCAACAAATAAAGCAAACCATAAATCTTCAGTATTATGTAATTATATTCTTCTAAGCAATCTTTAGCATGGCTCACTTATGTTTTATATCACCTTATACTGTAAGTGTCTGTAATACCAGAGCACCATATCCTCATTACAATTTGTTAAAGAGATGATATCTGTTTCTGCTTGCACTGCATTCCTGATTACATTTATTAAATTGAATGGCCAGAATTGGTACAGTCCACCCACATAATGGTGACGGTAAGGAATAACCTTAATGGCATTCAACAATATACTTATCTTTTATAGGTGACAATAACAAAGAAAGAGCCAAGCAATATATATTCCTACTGAATTTACTAGGTAATGTTTATAGAATCCAAAGTCATTTCACTTATTTTATTTATGACCACAGATCAAAATGAAAGCAATACTAAGAGTTATGAAAAAATAAAACTTAATGTAGAATTTCATACAAAAGGGACAAATGTTAGTGAGAAATATTAAATGTTGGCAAACTTTCTACATTAAGACAAACCTATAGAATCACTCAGACTTTTGTATCACTGAAGAATATAATAGAAATATTTTCTATTTAAGAATTCTACTAAGAAAATTGGCAGAATTTAACAACTTTAATATTTCAATAGATTGATCCATTTGTAAAAATTGCACAACTTCCATTTTAGATCAACTCAATCATTTAGTAACAAGGGGGAATATTAATTCAGAGTGCCAAGGGTAAGTATAAGGAGTAGTGTAGTATTGCAAGACGGATGGTCTTGATGGGTCTCATGTGAATGTGGACAGAGGTGTTTTGAACACGGGATATCATGGAATTTTCCTTCATCATCCTGGTTTCTTCAAGGTAAAAACACTGGATCATCAATGTAAATGCCCCCCTTTGTAGGACAGAGATAGAAGTCGCCTAAAATTTATTTGGACCTTTACAGAACTTCTGTCCTTCTACAGATATGAATCAAGGACTCTGGCTACAATTGGGACTGGGTTAAAAGGCTGTAGTAAAACAATATCAAGGTCATGTATTTTTCTTAAGAAGAGATAAACTTGTCAGCAAGGACGAAATGAACAAATGATCCACCCTGGAAAATTAGATTTGGCTGATATTTCTAACTAGTGTTAGAACTAGGAAAATTAATTATAGCATTGGAAGATTTTGGACATACAACAGCTTTTCAAGCCATTTGTTAATTCTAAGCAGCTGCAGATTCAAAATCAATTCCAAAATATGTAAAAAGCTGGAATATCATTGATTTTCTGATCATATTTATTACTTAGTAAAGAAAGCAATTTTTTAAAAAATAAATCAATTTGATTAATCAATGTAATGTGTTACTATAATTCTGTTGAAAAGTAACCTGAGTCTGGAAGAGAATGACAATGTAAATAATTATTGCGTAATCTGAAGATCAAAATAAAATCTTTACTTTCATATATATGAACGAAACAGGAAAAGCTTCTTGAGTGAAGAGCCTAGTTATATAGGAAACTGTTTGCTAGGTACTGATAGATATGAGTTTTTCTAAAAGGTTTTACTCTGAAATTATAAAAAAGATGTTCATATTATAAAATATTCAAACCTGTAACTGGTAAATTTTTCATTAATGTAGTTCGAATTCCTCAATCTCAGTATGTTGAGATTGAGGAATTTGAAAATATATTGCTATATTTTCTGTCTCTAACACTACAAAACTGTTTTCAAAACATAAATTTTGTTAACACTGATATACTTAATACATTCTGACATGAAACAATTCCACTGTAAGAATCACAGTATAGTTTTGGATGCTCTCTTGAGCTTGGTTGTTTGCTTGCAGCTGTTTCACCAGTTGAGTAGGTAACATCATCAGTACTAATGAATGTGGGATTTCCCCCCGATTTTATACAATAAGCATGTCTTGCTGTATGTTACAATATATAGCACACAGAATAAATAGTCACCAAACAGGAAGAAGATTAGCAGAGAACTGATCTCCATGGAGAAAATTCCAACCAGAAATCAGAAGACATAATGAAAACTCCTTAATCTCACAAGACACAGACAAATTCAACCATGGTTTAAATGGAAAACTGTGAATATCACAGAACAATCTAAATACAAAAAATGTTAGGGAATTCTTAGAAGGTTCTCATTCAGCCACATCAGCGACTAATAGACAGAGAAATAAATCACATTTACACATCATTCAAAAGAAACAATAAAAAGCTAAGAAGGAAACAAAAAATTAGAACATATCCTCTCCAGCAACAAACACCCAGATAAGCAGGGATAAACACTAGACCAAAAATTAAGAAAAAACAATACGCTAATTAGAGAACAACCAAAGAGGAAACATTGGAATGGGAATCAACAGGGAGGAAAACCCACACACTAGTATGAATATTATCATCTAGCTGAATAATGAAGCAGCTGCAAGCAACCAGTTTAGAGCACTAAAGACTCAAGTTCAACTCAGAGCTATGTATATTTTCCTCTACCTGCAAGTTAAAAAGAAAGAGATTCTTTCACTGAACTGAGCTCCAAGGAGAAAAGAAATTACAGTACAGTGAAAGGAAGTGCAGAAGAATGAAGAGTCCTAACTTTACCTGCCCATCTTTTCTGAGATATTTTGTTGTAAAACTCCACTGACATACTAACTAAGAATGATGAAGCTGAAATATTTTGCATATCAAAGATTCTGAAATTTATAGCGGGATAAATGATTAAGAGATCTATCTATTTGCATTTTCTGTGGGCTAATTTATAAAAATCTTTCCCATGGCAGTGTTTTATATGGCAGGATGTGAAATTTGTACTTGGTTTATTGCACAAATAAGCCCACTTGCATAAATATTTACACATCATTGTTAAATGTTCCTTTATATGCTGATATTTTTTGCCACAGCAATTTTCTACTTGCAGATCCAATGAAACATTTACTTTTCAGTATTTTGCAGTAGGTAGCGCAATAGTAATTTAATCGACTTCTTAGCTGCACCCATTTATGTCATAAGAAACATAGATTTCTACATGTATACCGAGGAAAATTTGAGAGACACACTATACAGCATACTCTTAAATTATTGGTAGGTTTATAAGACATCAAAATGATTGCAGTAACTATTAGAATTGAAAATGTGTTATCTCTCTGAACTAAACGTCAGAATCCAGATTTTTTAAGATGTGGTTTAATATACTGATTCTTTCTGTTGCAAGTTATTTCTACACAGCACATTGGCTATAGGCCCAGGCAATGGAACCACAAAACCTGCTGGAGCTTGACAAAAACCATGATTACTGGAGCGATTCTGACACAAACAAATGTCCCTAACACTTCCCAGCTCAGCCAAATGTTATTTGAAACCTGCCATCTGTATAAAAATTACACAGCTTTCATAAAGCAACAAGTCTTGGAAGAACACAGCTTTTCATTTCCTTTGTTATTTGATCTGATAGTACTAGCAATCTATGAATTTACACAGTTAATTGCATAAGAAGAAAACTAAAATCTTCAAAAGCTAATAATTTAATATAATATTGAAGAAAATGCTATATTTAAATTGAATGAAAATGGATTTCTTTTGAAACTTGGCTCGAGGCTCATGAATTAATTAGGGCATCTTTTGGAAACTTCACAAATATATTTCAGAATAATTTTAAAAAAGTAAATGGACAAATGAAAATGATTTATTTCAGCACTTTGTGAATATTTAAAAAAGGATTACCTCCAAGGTCATTTCTGATTTTTTTACTGCAACTAAATCCTCAAATTCAACCTTGTTGAAATTAATATTTTATATGTATTTCTGTGTTTATGTTTTATCTGTATTTTAAAAACATTAAAAATAATGTGATATTTTTACTTTCCTTTCAACATCCGTGAATGTCATTTTTTTCCTTCAAAGAGTCTAGAAAAAAACTAGAAACGGTATTACTATTAAATGCAGCTGCTTATATCACATTTTAAAAGATTAGCAAGGTTTGCTAGTTATTTAAATTTATTGAAACAGGGCACTAGATGCTTTATTCAAAATAATCCATCTTTTAAAACTATAAATATATTCAAAATACCAATGTCAGCTGTGACCATAGTTGACTGGTTTTCTGGAAGAGAAGCAGAGGTCTGATCTTGGTCCACACTATGTGAATCATCATTGACCTCATGTTGACTCTGACTAAGTTCTGATCGCAGTTCAGAATATTCATCTTCTTCTCTGAGGAATGAAACATAAAATATTCAGAATAACTAAATACAGTTTAGTAATTTCAAATGATCAAAAATGCTTTTCATAGACATTCTATATTACATTCAGTAATATCAAAGATGTTTGTAAGATCTAAGACAGTAATACAATGGTCAATGAAGGGAACATAAAGCTCACAAAATCAATCACAGAAGGTATTAAAAAATAAACTATAGTACATTCAGTGCTGTGTACTAATTATTTCAGTTATTTAAACTCTGCTTTCAAATTGTTATTTTATTCTTTTACCATTGATAACTTCCAGATTTTCAGAATAGCACAGAAATGGATAGAAATACATAGTTTGTCCTAGGCAATTCCACTTCATGGCTGAATGGAATTTCAACCCAGTTCCATCTGATCTACTTTCATGGATCATGCACATTTTTCTTTCATTTTTTATTTGCTATTGTGTGCGTGTTTTACTTTTAAGAAATGCATTATTTCACAATATTAATTGGCAGTATATAAATGAACAGAAAATATACCAAGTTGGAAAAAATCAGTCTCTTTCTTTCACAGAAGGCTATAGCTAGGAATCACTTTCAGTAGCATATCTCTTCAGCCATGCTAAAATGAATACAGGTAGTAGTCCTCGACTTATGACCACAATTGAGCCCAAAATGTATTGCTAAGTAAAACATTTGTTAAGTGAGTTTTGCCCCATTTTATGACTTATATTGCCACAGTTGTTAAAGGAATCATTGCAGTTAAGTTAGTAGCAGTTGTTAAGTGAATTTGGCTTTCCCATTCATTTTGCTGGTCAGAAGGTTGCCCTGGGACGCAGCAGTTGTCATAAATCTGAGTCATTTGCCAAGTATATGAATTTTGATCACAACTATGGGAATGCTGCAATGGTTGAAAGTGTGAAAAATGGCCAGGAGTAATTTTTTCCAGTTACATTGTAACTCTGAACGGTCACTAAAGAAACTGTTGTAAGTCTAGGACTACCTGTACTTTAAGAATTGCAGAAGTAATTATTTTATACCTTATAAGAAAATTTATTATATTGTGCTGACATATTGTATGTAAACTATTTACAAGTACTTTACTAATACATTCCAATGCAAATATAAAGGTAAAGGTTTCTCTCGCACGTATGTGCTAGTCGTTTCCGACTCTAGGGGCCGGTGCTCATCTCCGTTTCAAAGTCGAAGAGCCAGTGCTGTCCAAAGACGTCTCCGTGGTCATGTTTCCGGCATGACTAAATGCCAAAGGTGCACAGAACACTGTTACCTTCCCACCAAAGTTGGTCCTTATTTTTTCTATTAGCATTTTTACATGCTTTCGAAACTGCTAGGTTGGCAGAAGCTGGGAAAAGTAACAGGAGCTCACCCCATTGCATGGCACTAGGGATTTGAACCACTGAACTCCCGACCTTCCGATTGACAAACTCAGCTGCCTTACCCGCTGAGCCAGCATGTCCCTATATTCCTATAAGAGGATAGCAATTATTTGTGATCAAATACTAGCTATTTATGATCAAAGGAAAACATAAAATTATTACTTGCTCTTTGTGTAAGTGCACAACTATTCAAAACTAAATTCAAATGAGAAGTATTAGTTTATTAGAAGAACCAAGAAATATTCCAAATATGCCATAAGTTTGTTAAAAGTTGAGATCAAAGCTATATATTTATTAAAGAAGAGAACTAAATTCTAAATAGCACAGTAACTGGCACACAAATTAAAAAACATGATAATGAAATATTGGTTAATGCTCTATGAATATGTTAATTACTGGGAACATTATACTCCAACAATAATGAGCCATAAGAAAAAAACAATTACCACGATGTTGAAAACATGACTTTTTTGGTTAGAAGGATAATTTGTTTGCTCGCTTAGTCAACTCTCTGCAATTAGTCATTCATTTCAAAACTTGAATTACTTCTTTCCTGGTGAATAAGCTTTTCACCACATTAAAACTGAACACATAAGATGCAATGAATCTCAAATTTATTCTGTTTAGTCAAATTGGATTAAATTAAATTAGTTATATTAGTTTTTTCTTTATGAAAACAAACATTGTATACTTGTTTTTTTTAAAAATATCTTTATTGAATTTTTTAGAATTAAAAACAGAAAGAAAAATATAAACAAAATACAAAAGCACAAAACATGACAAAACACAAACTATATTAATGCTATATTCATTTCTAAATTCTATACTTGTTATAGCTGAACACAGTACAGCCAATTTGGAGGGCATCCTTTACACATGCAATTTCCTTCATTTAAAGTAAAGTCTGATCAGTCTTCCTTAATTTTCATTTTATAGAATACATTTAAGGAATATATTTTTCAAAATTAATCTAGTTTTGAAAGAAATCTGTCTAATTTAACATCTTTCAGTTTAATATGTTCCCTTTCTTTATAACATATGCAGGCTAATACCCTGGATGTATTTTTGTTTTTTTGTTTTTTCTGTTGTTTTTTATTCCTATTGATAAAACATAATAAATATATACATAAAAAAAGAAATATATGTGACATTCTTGGAACAGCTAATTGCTATGCTGTTTAAATCTATTTTGAGAACTATTAAGTATACATAATAATAGAAGTATTTTGAAATATGCTGAGTTAATCAAAATACAGAAACCTAATTTTCTAGTTATTAATTTAGCCATTGTTGTTGATTCTCAAAAATTTCACAATCTTATTTTAACTTACTTATTACTTATCCTTCTAATAACAGATTAGATAAATTTGCTTTTCTCATTAAGCAAAATGCGAGAAATTATACTAATTTTGACTTTTACTCCCATATACTCCTCCGCTAATGAATTAATTTGGGATGCTAACTGTGTATGTGTGCACAGTAATTCTTCTCCTGGATTCGCACACAATCTAAAATTTGGCTTTTTTCCAACTTTCATTCTGTTTTAATCAGTGCTGCCACAATACCTTGATATCTATGGTATGAAATCCTCTTTGAATAAAAGAGTTGTTAATTCAAGTTGTGTTAATATTTGTATTAAATCTTCTCATATGTACATTGATTAACAATCACCCATTTTTTTCTGACCTTTTGGTAATCTGAATGGGTGACTTTGTTCCCTTGTACAACAAATCAATTTTGCAAAGTTAAAGAGATTTATATTCTAAGGAATATGGAGAAAGGGAAATCCTTTTTGGGTGTAAAGAAAGATTTTTTAAATTTTTCATTAGAAGAAAATTAAGAAACTTAGTGTAAAATAAATATGAAGCCTAAAAACATAGAATTATTTACTATCAGGCTTTCACAGAATTTTAAATGACAGGTGTGTAGGGTATGTCACACACCAGTAAAGATCTAAACAGAAACTAAACATCTCTACATTCACTAGTTAAGCATTCCTAAAATTAAGAAGAGTTAATCAAATACAGTTTGCTTTTTCCAAGTCATTATTTCAGATACTTCCAAAAGCGGCAAGGATAAACTGGTCTAAATTAATTATATAATCCACAACATAATAAATGGACGTAGAAATGTTATTTTAGTTAGGCTAAATGAGAAACAAGACTTTACCCTATTGCGTCTAAAAACTATACATTTTGAACTAACATCTATTTAATGAATTATACAAACACACAACACTACACAGAATAAAGAAAAAATAGCAAGCAGTAATTATATCTTTCCTTTAGCTCAATTTTTCAATAGGAAACTAATGATTTCAAGTGGTGAATACTGTCAGTACTCCTTTGCTTGCATTAATGAATTTTAGAGCAGTGCCTATATTTTAAATAGAAGAATTAGATCTTTTGATCCAACCTTTATAGCATATTAAAGATTAAACAATGCAATACTTAGCTATCTTTTTCTTTAAATTATTGATAAGTACACTAAGATGTAAAAAAAATCCTAGAAGGGAAAATGGTGAATTATTTTCATAACCCTGGCAAAAAAACTGGTACGGATGCAAATAATAGGTTTAAAATTAACTCTAGGTCTTATTTACATTTCTAAGATACTCTATAGTTATCATTATAAGTTTCATCACTCCATGTTTTTAAAAAATCTTTCCACGATTACCTCTTAAAAACTTATAAAAAGTTATTTACAAATTTTACTTTTATACTTATAATTTCCATTAGAATAAACCATAATCCAATAGAAAATATTAGATATGAGCATCAAACTTTAAGTTATTAGCAGATTATTGTCCCCATCCTTCCTGTTATCCTTCCTAACATTTAGCTGCTCTGCTCCCTTCCCCTGATTTAATTTCAATAGGGATGTGGGTCTAATCATAGGCAAATTTCTTTAGCAATGTAGCAGACCTCAAAAAGTCATAGGGCCATGACTAAATAGGGAATCCTTAATGAGCCAAGAGATTTTAATTTCCTCATCTGTATTTGAGCCGATAAGGTTAAGGATTACGCGTGCATGGAGAATAAATTGTAAGCAAGGACAATTTGTGACAATGTACAATGCTATTATTAATCACATAATATATCTATTAAAGCATCAGTGCTAGCTTCCAATTTCCTAAGTCAGCCACATGAGATATTCTTAATGTTGACCTTATTGTGGCAGAAAAATACAGACTGAATGGCACCACAAGCATATCCTATAATAGAAGCTGACACTTTTCATCTCATACTGAATAGAGCCTTAAAATATTTATTAAACAACAATAACAACAATAAACTTTCTGGTAGTTATATAACTGGAAAGGTTTGTCACATCATTTTTAAAACTTTTGAATCATAACATTAAAAAGGGAACTGTAATTTAAAAGAATTCCAATATAATGCCCTTTTAAAAAGGTACAAAGAAAATACATTGAGCTATAACTGGTTCAGTTATTCAGTAGGTGATTATAATTTCAAAATCATATCACTTAAAAAGAGACTAAAACTTAATTATCTCTGTTATTTCCTTTACTGCTTTGGTAACATAGTTTTATTTGCACATAAGCAGGAAGTTAACCTGATCTATCACAACAATTGCTGCCTAATATTTTTCCTTACTAAAATCAATACAGTTTTGTGGATATATTTTATTAATTTTTTTTATTAAGAATTACGTGCACATTTTAAAACATTGACCAATCAAACGTGTAAGATTACTACTTTTATTAATTTGCAAATTTATCTTTTACTATTTGTTAACCAAGCTCTATTTTATACCATTAATTTTTATAATGCCCTCTGAAAAAGCTCAGATCAACCTTCTCTTCTGTGGCAACCTATAGACACATTCTAATTAATCTTACTTCATCAGTTAATTCTTTGTCTCATCAACTAAATTCATGTCAGAACTCAGTTTTGATTATTATTTGTTGTTGTTGTTCTTAGTTGTAAAGTCATGTCCAACCCATTGTGACCCCTTGGACAATGTTCCTCCAGGCCTTCCTGTCCTCCACCATCCTCTGGAGTC
>JANHFP010001426.1:77429-93022 GCA_032468135.1 Calamaria suluensis
ATAAAGTCTTATGAGAAGAGAGGGATAAATCTGAGCAGAAAAATAACTTTTTTTTATATATTTAGCAAGACAAAAAAGATAAAACATTTTTATAGACATAATGCTGACAGAAAAACCTTTCATGATGGATAGCTGAATATATTTCATAGCAATATGGAAAGCCAGCATATTATTTCAAATGTGTGTTTCTCTTGTTTATAGAAAGTATCTTTTACAACCAAAATAAAATTTAAAACAAATCTATACAAAGCACTCAGGCTCAATAATCTCTTCTCCTGTACAGCCTTTTACTTTAACTGCATAATTGGAGCAATTCCTGGCTTTGTATACCAATATTTGTCTGTATACAGAAAGTTATGGTCTATATTAAGTACTTGTTGATTGCAGCCTATTGACACTTCAGATCTACCATACCAAAAGACCAGTAGACAGAGTCTGGCTGTTGATCACCAGAAGCTAAATGGACAAAACACTTGCTTACATGTATCTCATATGTGAACCAAGCAATTTATATTTACCTTAGGAATACTTGGGGGGGATGCTAATACTCAGGATTGCTTTTTCTTTGCAAAAGTGCTAACCACAGCCAATTCCTTTAGTTTCCTTTAATAATCTTGGGAGTCCTATCTCCCTATGGCCAAGTGCATGCAATTAAAAGCTACAAGAAAATGCATTGAGGGAGGCGAACAGAAAATAACAGTACAAATTAGCTGAAAGGGAAAAAGAGGAAAGCAGAGGAGAAAGCTCATTATATTTCCTCAAAAATAAAAAGACAGAAAAAATACAATAATATTAGAAAGCATTGGTAGATGACTGAATAATAAATTCTAATGGTTCAGCATTATATATGCAAGGAAATTATTTATTGGTTTTTTTAAATCCCTCCACATAGTAAACATACGTAATACTCCTTTCTCCTATTTTTCCCACAACAAGGAGATAAGTTGGACCAAGAGAGTGACTAGTCTAAAGTCAACCATCCAGTTTTCATGACTAAAGGAATAGAAGTCAGTCTCCTAGTTTCTAGGCCACCACCTGCAAAGCAGCATTGATTTGGAATTCAATATGAATCTCTATTATTAAAAATATAGCAGAAACCAATAATTGAATTTGATGCTTAAAAACAAAGTTTACTCATAAATAACACTGGCATGCTGGGTGACTCCAATATAGATTAGGTTGGTTTTGGATTACATATTTTATTTAACATAATATTAATAAAATACTATTTCTGCATTGAGCACCAGTATTTTTCTTTCTATTTCCAGTTTAACATTGTTTTTAGTTGCAACAAATACTGATAAAAGTAGAAATGGGTTGTTTCTATATGTACTAGGACAGTGATGGCTTAACCTTTTTTTCAATTGTGTGTCGAAAGCAGGGGAGCACGACCACATCTATAATTCTATGCGTCCCACCTTCTGTGCATGTGACCCTGATATTCCCCCCGCTTTTGGCATGTGGGCCCAGTAGTCCCATTCTTTGCTCTCTCCAGGCTCCAGAGCCTTTCTGGGAGTCTGGGGAAGGCAAAAATGGCCTAACCCACACCCGACTCCCGTCCAGTGGCCAGAAATGGCCTGTTTGCCAACTTCAGGCGGGACAGGGGGGAGGCCATTTTTTCCCACCCCAAACTGCTACAAAGGCTCTGGAGCCTGGGGAGAGCAAAAAATGGGCCTTCACCACCCCCGAGGCCAGAAATAGCCTCCTTCCTGTAGGTTCAGAAGGCCCAAAAATCAGCTGGCTGGTGCACACAGCTGAGCTCACATGCCCACCAATATGGTTCCACGTGCCACCTGTGGCTCGTGTGCCTTAGGTTCACATCATGTTATTACGACTATCCTAAAAAGCAGATTTTATTCCAGAAAGATACTCTGGAACTTGAATGTAGTTTTTGCCCATAACTCTTTACAGCAATGTGGATAGTCTCATATGCATACTTTTGTGCTGTCATGTGATCATAGTACAGAATGCATATACTTTTATTTAAAGTGATGGGACAGATATATTTATACCAGCAAGTTATATGAAACACCTTTGTGTAATGCCACCAAAACCATAATATTGTACTGTGTTCAAGAAAGTAATCTCAGTATGACATACACATTTAGGATTCCAGAGCAGATGTAACTTCTTATATTAAAAATTAACATTATACAATATGGTTACAATCAATTTGAATATTATCTGAAATGAATGTGTTTTAGTATTAGGCCAAGTTTTAGTTTCTAAACTGTACTTTATGTGATATTTTAAACATACCACAAATCTTTAAAAAATATTAAATGGGAAATACTTTTATGAACTATGAGAAATGGATAACAATCAAGTGACTAATATAGTACATCAACACCAAGAACAAGCAGAAAGGAATGTTAGCCAAGAAATCTGAACCACAATAATCACAATCAGCAAAGTACAGATGATTTATGCTGACCAGAGAAGTTTGAGAAACTGCCTGGTTTCATTCAAAGCTTATAATTATTTTGATTACAAAATAAAACTTTTAAATGAAATACTTAAATGACAAAGTACATGATATCAAACTAGTGCACAATAATTCTCTTTTCCAACATCTCATCTTTTTGCTAATTTTGGACAGGATGTCAGTTTATTTCACTGGTGTCCTTTACAAGGTACAAGTTTGTGCCTTTAGAGTTTTCTCTGAACTTAAGGAGCATTTCCATCTATAAATCAGTTTTTCCAACCTGGGACTTTATAGATGCGTCAGGACCACAATTTCCAGGTACGAATACCAAAACATATGAAAGATATAAAATACCTTCTAATATGAAATTATTTCTGTGTACATATTAGGGGGGGGGGAGAAAGATCTCAGATCCCAAACTGATCATTTGAATATTATTTTAAATATGTATCCAGCAGATATTCTCTGGTAATGTTTTTTGTTTGAGTTGGCAGACTAGAAGAGGTAAAATGACACAAACCCTGATCTGTGCAACTTTACTTGGGAATAGTTGGACTAACTCCTACAAACACATAACTTTAACACTGGCCATGAAACAACATCAAGCATTCAGAAACTTGACAGGAAACAAAATATACAGCTGCAGTAACTAAAATAAACAGTTCAGTTCTTATCATCAAGAAAGGAGCATCCCATGCCAGGACTTATACTTTTAGGTAAGTAAATAAAGTAAAATGCCTTAACATACTTTAACAGAGACTTCCTGCAAAATATTTGTTTTATAATCTCTTAAACTAAAATAAAATGCCATCAGCTTGATTTCACCTGGAATCTCCAACTGCAGAATGGAATGCTTGCTGTGTGGAAAACGGTACGGGGGTGGGGGTGGGATTCATTGCAGACGAGTGCTAAACGGAGAAGAGGGCAAATCTCCGTGCAGTCGCAACAATTTCCCTTCTAACGCTTAACCCTTACAACTCCATTTCAGATCACTTCCTGAGTTAGCCCTACACGTCGGGATAACGAACATCCACGTCCATTAATTTTTAACTCCAAAAGCGGATGCCAAAAAGGAGACAACTGTGTTCTGAAAACAAAAACCAAGCTGTGCGTGGAAAAATAAGGACACAAAAGCCTCTTACCTCGTTCAGTTCTGCAGAGTCATTTCCATATTTCACGGCAACTCCAGTATTCATGATTAAGACTTTCACCGGGGCTTGACTGCCGTCTATGGATGTTAAGGTTTTAAAGCTCCGGAAAAATTCAATAGCCCCCTTCGCATCTGAGCTTTTTTTTTCTTTCCGTCCTGCACTTTTCGCACTAGACAGCCATTTTCGCTGAACATTTAAAACCCCTAGAAATTAATAATGCAGAGTCTGTCTAAACAGAGACAAAAAGAACTCTGCCTGCCGTTTCACAAACAGTTCGTGGCTGCAAGACCCTCATTAAAAGCACTGCAGAGCGCTCCGCCAGACGCGAGGGCAAGCAGGATGTAAAAAAAAAATCTGGCTGCTAAAATAGCCGCGACTCAGTCATTCTTTTCCTGCTTCAGCTACCACGGAAAGAAAGGCAGTTCACTGCACTTGGAAATTTGTTTACGGAGCTTCGAACCTACTCGTAGATCCTACCCAGAGGTGGAGAAGAGAACAGGGCGCCGACATACCGTTCTGCTCCCGCTAAAGTTTCCCCTTCAAGGGAGCCTGGAGTTGTAAGTGGTTTATGATCAAATACAGCTGTCTAGCTGCTGGCTACGGGGTGCCTGGAAGAGGCGGTACCAAATGGAGGAGGGGTTGGGGGTGAAGGAAGCAGAACACATGCTCTGGAGAGCTTACTTTAGAATTTGCAGGCATCCTTCCAGAGTTGTGTGCTGTGTGCGCCCAAAAAAATCACTGTGTTCCAAAGTTCAAAGCAACGACAAAAAACAGAGGAAATAAAATCCTCTCAAACAGGTAACTTTGAGTCACCTTCTCTTTGTAACACTGAAGAAAGCTAATGAAAACTTTACAGGCATTTCATTTTTATGCAGGGTAATATGACATAGAACTTACTTACTAGGACAAAAACCTGAAAGCTCCAAATTGGAATAATGGAAAATGTGGGATCCTTAGTTCAAGAGTCCAATTCCTATGAAAAAAATGCCTATTTTTCAAAACTTAAAGATGATCTTATTTCTGATTATTTTACTTTTACTTTACTTTTAAAGGTTTGGCTTAAGTTTGTTCTCAGGAAAAAGGTGGCTTTTTTGCCCTGACCAAACTTTTTCAAAGAAGTAACTTTGCATACCACAAAAGGTAAAAGCAAATGCTTTTTTAAAAGTCATACATAGCACTTTCCTTTTTTCAGTACAATTGAAAATTTAAAACATATTTTTAAAATTTAAGGAGCAAACAAAAATAGAACAGCAAAGTGTTGGAATTCATGAACAGTCCTTCAGAATTCACAAATCAGAATTTTTATAGAAATCTCCCTACTATTTTCTTAACGGAAATTCAGAAAATCTTATTCCAAGAGGAAAGTTCCAAAAGGATAAAATACAGAAAATAAAGTTTGAGCAATCAAAAAGGAAAAAATATTCAGATATTAAAATAGAATTTTATTGGCCAAGTGTGATTATTCATTTAGATCTTTTACAGTTTTAATATCTATTTATTGGTTGTTTAATATCTTTTAGCTGTTTAACTTTATGCAGTTGTCAATGATCAACAGCTACAAAATAAGATCAGCATCATGCTGTATATACTTAGTTTTAAAAGGAGATAATAACCCACACCCATCTCCTGCTTAATATCACAGTTCAAAAAGTGTAAACTTGGGTGTGTCCCTAAATCTTGATGTGGTGTAATAGAGTGCAAAAGACGCTGAAAAGTGCTGTGTGTGCTTTTTTCTTGAACAAATAAAAGTACACAGTTTAATTTCCTGCACACTGTCGCAGATCTCTTCCAAAAAACCCAGCTAAAACAAATTAATATGAAAATGGTAACTTTATCTTATCTCCTAAAGTGTTTCTAACTTTGCTACTGAAAGAGCTATTGTTGATCAAAAATTGCTCTTAGGTATCAGTTTCCTTAAAATACTTAGTATCTTTTGTATATAACTAAGAAGAAAAAAATATATGGCAATATTTAAAGTTTAATTAGTTTTCAGTCTGATATCACATGCAATCATTATCTCTTAGTAATATAACATTGAGAATGAATATTGAACTATCACCCTAAAGAAACCCTGCTAAAATAAAAATCTTGTGCACATCTTTAATGCTTATTTCCCCATCTCTTAACAGAATAATTTATTCCATCTTATAAACAGCTCTAGCCCTACTTTTTTGAATAGTTATTATTACCTAAACCTCCTTGTGAAAAATAAATATTAACTTTCAAACACGTAATTCACTTCTTACTATTAGTATTATCTGTTTTCTTTTGCCACAGGCGTTCTACTAGATCAGTGATGGCTAACCTTTTTGCCCTGGTGTGCCAGAAGTGGGGTCATCTGCTTGCATGCTCACACCATAATTCAATGCACCCTCCCCCCACATGTCCGTGCGACCTCCCACGCTCCCCGCTTTTTGCACGTGATGGCATGGTGGGTCCAGCAGACCCTTTTTCCGCCCTCCCCAGGCTCCAGAAGCTTTCTAGGAGCCTGGGGAGGGTGAAAATGGCCTTCCCCAATACCCTGGAAGCCAGAAATGGCCTGTTTCCTGAGTTCTGGTGGGCCCATAAGGCCCAAACGTCAGCTGGCCGGCATGCATGCTGGAGGTGAGCTAGGGCAATGCTTGCATGCCCACAGATATGGCTCTTTGTGCCACCTGTGGCATGGGGGCCATAGGTTCGCCATCATGGCACTATCCATTTCCAGGAACCTCTGTAGCTGCCACACAATCACCTTCTCAATCACCTTCCCCAGAAAGAGAAATTGGAGATAGGTTGAAAGTTATCTAATAGGGTGGAGTGGCTTAAGAAGAGGGCAGACCACAGCTTCTTTAAAACTAATCCTGAGATTTTAAAGGAAAGTCAGAAGAGCAGCCAAAGGCATGCTATGCTACACCAAATGCTACATATATTAAAGTATATTTAAAAGTACTATTTAGTTATAGAACCTCTAATTTCCTTATCCAACCTAGCCCATTTCCCTTTAATAGCTATCTATTCCCAGTTACATACTACATAAATCATAAATGGGTTTATTTTCAGTATGCTGAAGCAGTAACTGCAAAGATAAACATCTGAATAAAGTCTCTCAGTTGTCTCTCATAACAGATTCCTAGGTTTTTGAGGTAAACAGTCTTCAAATGGCAGAACTTTCTGCAACTTCTATTTTTTAATCTTTTTTTGATCATGAAATTGACTTAGCAAAAAAAGTACAACTTAGTTGCTGGTTTTAATGTTTTTATTTCTTGAAATCAAAAACCATGCACGCTCATTCTAGGTATTGTTTTTTGCCTTTTATTTTCAGTTCTTCTGACCATCATCCTATTTCTTCTTCAGCTTCTATAGTAACTCTTACTCTACCTTTTCTTTATGAATATCTGAATGACTCTAATAAAAATATGGTACTGCCTTTTGCAGCCCCAAACCTATATGAGGCCCTAAAATCCATTGTTGCAGCACTGGGAACCCTCCAAATCTTAACTGCTTGAAACTCAAAGCACCTTCATATTATCAGAATTAGATAAAATAGTAATGTATGACATAAAATAAGCATGATCATACTTACAAAAAAATCCTAACTGTGGGTAAGGTCTCAGCTTCTTTAAAACTATCAAGTTCAGCCCTTGGTGACAAAAGTGCTCACTGCTGTTTTATAATACTTGATCTATGTAAGAACATTTCTTTTCAGTTCCAAGCAATCTTCTGATTGCTGATAAGAGTCGGGAGTCACACAGGGACATGGAAATGTCTCTGTATGAGCCCATTCTTAGATATCCCTCCCATAAGCAAGAAATAACAAGAGAATTGGTGAGAAGATGAAGAAAAAGAAAACAACAAGAATCTCCAAATTCCAGTGGTCTCAATGGCAGAAAAAGTACAATGTTAAATAGAATTGCTGAGAAGGAGAGCGAAATAAATCTACTTCAGTTTTCCCATAGTAATTTGGTTCCAGATTGATTTTTGATCGCTATGCCAAAAAAAAAAATCCCAAACCCCAAACCTAATAATGTTGAATATCACAATAGTCAGCAGTTAGAAGCCAGTTATCTGATCTTCTCTAGCTAACAGATTAGATGTATTATCTGAGTGACAAAAAACACATTACAGTACTATTTCTGGCAGTCATAATCAATGAAAAATTACTATTTGATTTTCACTAGCAAAAAAAAAATCACTACCTAATTGTCTACCTGGTTGTTTTAGCTCTCAGATCTCACTCTCTCATCAATGATAGTTTTATACACCATTATCTGCCAGCTCATTTCTGACTGGCATCAGTGTTCAGTATCTACTGGAAGGTGACCTTTTTCATTGTCCAGCAGAGTATATACAAATGGCAAGATTAACCACTATAAGATCCACTAAGATTTATAACTGCTTTCCCACTGAGATACATTATGTTTTTTGCTGGCAATTGATTACCATAGTAGGCCTTGCTATAAAGTAATGGTCAGCTTTCATTTAAAAATATTTCTGTGATCTCTTATTGCTAAATGCTTACACTCTGTTACATTCAGCAATACAACTATATACAATTTTTAATACTGACATTCACCTTACAAAATCCCATTTCTCAACAAAAGCTACATTTTATTAATATTTTTTCCTATTACCTATTTTTCTAATCATCAAAACTGTATATCATAATTTCATTTTTTTCAGTTTCACACAAAAAGTTAATAAAGACTTTCCAGTCAGCAATTTACATGGATGTTGACCAAGGGTGGGTTCTACTTACCTTTACTACTGGTCCTGTCGTTGCATGATCAGTGTGCACGCTTTGCATTCGTACACTCACTTTGCATGGGTGGTATGCATGCACTCAGTGCATGCGCAGTAGAGCATACACAGCAGCATGTATGCTGTACATGTGTTCAGCACATGCTCAGAATCATGTAGGAGTGGCGCAGCAATCAGCCGATTCAGCTGTTGAAAAACTGGAGAATAAAAGTACTAAATCAAGCCAGGGCAGGTGGGAGGGCCCAGCTCCTGAACGGTAAGAACTGGTTTGCTGATGTCATCCAGTCATCACTACCAGACCACCCAAACCGGGAGCAACCCACCACTGATGTTGACCTTTCTCTGATCAAAGAAGTCATCTGATCATCTGAGCAAGTTCTATCATCTTCTCAATCCATTTCTCTATTGAGGATAATTTGAATATTTTCACCTTTGTGAAAAAATTCACAACATTCAACAGTCTTATTGAAGTTGTCATAATGAAAAAACAAAGTTCCATGATTATATTTCCCATCTACTTAACCACTGGGACCAAGAGAGGATTCTCAGATTTCAATTGTATATCATAGGTAATTGAGGCCAAAACTTTATTTGAAGACCCTTTATACATTCTAGACAGATTTCTGGTTCTATGTACTGGAAATGACCATGTAACAATTCATTATTTTTTAGAAGTTCTCTTTAAGACTATAACTAAATATGACTTGTAGGAACTCAGTTAGGATGGTGGGCTGATGATTGGCGGGCTCGCATTTGAGACCCAGTTGCTGCAGGGGGTTGGAGTGAGCTTTCACACATTCCAGCTATGTAGCCGTTTGAAAGCAGGCAACCACAAGTAGATAAATGGGCACCACTTCAGTGGGCAACTTAATGGGAACATGAAAGAGTGTGCCCAGGGCAACAGTGATGTCATCGTTCATCATTTAAACCTGGAAGTGCTTCAGGGTTCCTGACATGACCATAGTACTAGTAATGTGAATTTCAGTCTTTTTCAATCACATATTGTTTCATTGTTCCATTTGTACATTTTATTAAGATTTTTGGTAACACAAAAAAACAGAGTAACACTGTTTTATTCGGTTTATGTATCTAAATGACTTGATTATCAAAGAGGTCAAATTTGCTCAATATAGATCAAAAATAATAGAATAAATAAACATCACCATCTTGAAATTGCTGGTAAATGCTTTGTTTCTTCAGTACTTTTCAGAGTGAAGAAAATTGTCAATGAATTTTTTAAAAAAACTAAAATTCAGGTTAAAAATGAATTCAAGTAAAACCAAACCAGGGAATTAAAAAATCAGTGGGCTATGTCAATAGTACAAAAGCTTGGTCTTATGACTGATGTTGCTACTCAGACAACATGAATATGCTAAAGTTTTTATCTGTCAGGACTATATGACTCCTAGACTAAGGTGACCAGAATTTTACATTGGTAGAGGGACACCATTTGACGGTGCTGGGTGGGTGATCATGTGACTTGGTGGGTGTGGCATGCATGTCAAGGGTTATAGTTAGGATGGCCTCTCCTCACCTCAAAGAGATACAATTTCCCTGCATATTTATTTACCACTAATGAACATCCCAAACATACTGTTTAACTATAAGTATATATGCCTTATGTGTACATAAACATTACATAATATAAAGTGTGCATAGCTAAGCAGTAAAGTTAGCTTAGTACCTCCTCCTCCGCCTTCCTTGCCTGCTCGGCAGCCGCGCTGAGCGTAACTTTTAAAAAATCGGGACCTTTTTCAAATGCCATGGGACACGGGACATTTTACTAAAAGGTGGGACTGTCCCACCAAAAGCGGAACGCCTGGTCACCTTAGCAATGAATATCAGTTATTTCACTTCCTGGGACACTGGTCCCATTTGACTTACTGGGACATTGGTCCCTCTTGCCACTCAAAATTAATTCAGCTTGCTGTGAATATTTTCTTAAAAGGGCACTTTAAGTAGCTGGCATGTATTTGAAGAGTACCTCATAAATTTGTTTCTAAAAGCAGCTTTTAAGCATATTTTAAGCATATAGGCGGATAACCATCACCAACACAATATTATGTTATAAATTAAATTTATTGGCACCAAGGCATAAACATACAGACAGGACCTTCTTACTTATTTGTTTCTTCTAATGTCTAATGTTAGAATACAGGTCTGTAGCCTGTTAGGAACTGTATTGTGCAAGTGGCAGGCAAACAAGTGAAAATTCCATCTGTACATACGTGGAATCTAGGTTGCATGCAAAACCATCCCCTCCCTTCGCTCTGCGGAAGACCATTTTTCTTTCTAAAGTGGTCTCTAGTGCCATTAAGATTGGGGGACAGTTTTAAAGGTTTCTTTTTCATAAATCTCTAATAGCACACTAGTTGTAATTCTTGCTTTGTGGGTAGTAGGTTGCTAGTTCAAAACTCTGGAGATTTTTTTTAATTATAGTATGTAATTACTTCTCTGACTTTCCTACTTTTCACTGTAAGATTTTTAAAAATCCAGAGTTGGCACTCTTTCAGTGCTTTCTCAGTCACCTGAGACAGAAGACTGCACTGTCAGTTCTCTAACAGCCTAAATAACTTATAATTTAATCAAATAAACCATACAGGCCTTCCAAGTGATTTTTCAAATAAGTTGGAAAGAAGGCACAAAAATAACTGCATCTTATTACCAGAGAAAAAAAAATATTTCCAATAATATATTGCTCGATGAGATTAGGTTAAATTGGCCTTTCACATCTCAGTCAAATTCAACTTATAGGCAAAAATTGAATAGATGAAAATAGGGATAGATCTGTAATATGTAATTCTTATTCCAAGTAAATTTAACAGTTATATTCTGCCTGATGTGCACTGGTACTGTTTTCAAAGCCAAGACTATATTTGCTATTTAACTTCAGAATATGTTAGAAAATTCTAATTCTTCTTCTGCATGCAACCAAAGTTCAGAATATACTCAATTTTCTAAAATAGCACAATGTTTGCTGGATGGAGTCTTACTCTTTACATTTATACACATTAAACCATTTGTGCTGGATATAATACATAGCAGGAGAATGAACTTTATGCCCAAGATTTATTATTATTTTGTTTCTAAATCTTCTTAGTTCAAAATCTACAGCTAGATATTGCCCCCCAACATTTGTTACAGTCATATGTTTTCTAATAAACAGTAATTTAGAACACAGAACTAGACCAACACAATTGAACATATTATACTATCATTTATAGGTGTTTTGATCAGTGCATATGTTCCTGTAATGCCAATAATATTGTTGAATTTACCAGAATAGGTCTGATGACTGCTGCTGTATTTTTCTGCAGTACTCCTCCTGCACTAAATGACTGCAGTGGAAAGAGGCTGTGCTTGGATTTTTCTTAAGGTAGCAACACTGCTTTTGTACATTCACAAAGCAAAACAGGGACTTCATTTGCTTCATTTACTTTGGCTCTATCAGAAATTCAGAATGGTAGGTACAATCCACCTCCCATTAAACTGAGAGAGAGAAAATGAGAGGGAGAGGGGGAGGGAGGGAGGGAGGGAGAGAAAGAGAGAAAGAGAAAGAGAGATTGCATAATCCATCCCTTGTGTGTTTGGAGAGGATATTTCTCTAATTTTACACAGTGGTTACTATATTTTTGCCTTTGCAATTTTAATTGGAGTACTCTCAACCAACAGTAGCTAAATAATGGACAGGTTATTAAGATTATGGATTACAACCTATGCCATTAAAGGAGTACATCTGGATTCAGAGAAAGATATATAATGAAACTGAAGCTTGAAGGACAGGATCCCTAACTCCTAAATTGTATACATTCTATCTAGTATATGAGTGGGTATACAGAATGTGTGTCTGTGCAAAGACTTTTAGAAAGAGAAAGAAAAGATTAGGATCCAAGAATGAATTAAGAATATGGGATGAACCAGTACTTTGAATGCAACAATGACAGTGCAGTTTGTGATTCACCATATTTCTAAAACAGAAGTGGAGGTAAGGCATTTGTTTTGACAGGCTTTGCTTTAATCCTGGCTGCTTCTAATTGCCAAACTCTAATTCAAATCTACTATTAATTTATTTTATTGATTTAAAAATCATTTATGTAGTCACCCATCTATCAACCAACTCTGGCGAGGTAGCTCCCAATCAAAGATTAATCAACCATTTAAAAGATATCATAGCTCCTTGTGGGAAAGAATTCCAAAAAAATAACACTATTTCAGAGCTTAGTTTAAGGAAGGACTTCCATCATATCATAGGTTCAGGGAAAGATCTTAAATGTTAACCTTGATTCTAAATCTTAAGCAAAAAAGAAGATGCAAAAAACGTTTTTGGAATGCAACTTTAGTTAAAACAGATCAGGAAATACCCTTCTGTCTCTGAAGAGCAATTGCCAATTAGTGTTTACAATATTGGATCACATTAACAGAAAATCAGCTTTGCTCCAACATCAATGCTATTTTTGTATCTGGGGTCATGGATAAGGGAGTACAGGTTCAATAGAATATTGAATTAGATCTTCCTAATGTGGAATATTTCACAACTATATCCCTATGTCCCAAATTAGGGATATAATTGGGAAATCTTCCACATTAGGAAGAATTCCACCATATCAATGTTTTTAACATGTAGCTAATGTAAATCTCTGCACATCACTATTCTTTTCATATATTGTTTCTACCTTTCCATTTAGCTAGATGTTATTTCTACTTTCTATTTAGCTAATATACACATATGGAGCCACTACTATATAAAATGAAAGAAAACCTGTTCCCTTACTAGGACTATAAATTTACCCAGTTTGGTAATGAAATGTCTGCAAGAACATCCAAACTCAGAAAACATCCAAACTCAAGAAGAACCAGGACTTCACATTTCAACCTTGAGCTACAAATATTCTCTTCTATCAGTACACAAGGAAGTCCTTGTTCTATTTGTTTGATTCCATCCCAATCTGCATACAATAAAAAGTCCAAAACTGTACATTATATGAATATTAGGGGAATTCTAGCAGCCTAGCCTAAATTCAAGGTTATTTCTTGAGCAAAATGAATTGTTTTGGCTGGGACAGATGAACAAATTGCAGCCATTCAAATCAATCAAACCAAACCTTAGGGATTGCTCATAGCTGTGCCTTATATGCCTCAAGACTGTCTCCCTAGTCTGATCAACTTCTCAGGTAAGTTTGCTAAAGACCTTTGCTTTGCCATACCTAGCCTTCTAAAACCCTAGTTCTCCATGAAGTTATACCTCCTGCCTCTGATGCTTCAGATGAACATTTTATTACCTTTAGGGCTTCATCTTCTCCCCTTGGGTTCCAATGATTGACAGGTTTGAAAAGTGGCCCTTCTCTGAATTATGCTGTTTGCCTCTGGACCTACATAACAAACCCATCATTATCAACCCACCTAGTCTTTAATGAATGAGTGAAGAATTCTTTCAGGGAGTAGTGAATTTCTTCTTATTGCCTGCTCATGGATTGTGATGCAAATTATATTGATAACAAAAACAGATTTTCCTTGTGGAATCTCTGGACTTATCTTCATAATTACAGATATAGCAAGGCAGCAGGTCAGCACCATGGCTTTCCCCTCCTTGACCTGGGGATTCCCTACTAATCCAGGCTTCCTGGAAAAGCTACTGCTAGTGTCAGCGTTCCAGAAAACCTCTTCCTCTGAGGCAAGCATTATCTCAAAGTTCCGTTTATTAGAGTAGGTATACTGGCACATATTGGAAACACCCGAATCTGATAGTTTCGGTTTTCCCTCAGTAAATCAAACCGCCCAAAACTATACCCTTATTCATTGGTTGATCACATGCTCCAATCACCATCCGTCCCATCTCAAGGCTGCATTCCAACCAATCCTTCAGATGCAGGCTTGTCCTGACCTTGACCGATGGAAATAATTCTATTGTATCTAATTATGACTCCTCTACCAAATCCCCCCTCCTACTTTCCTGCACATGAGAAGATGGCAGCTTGAAAGCTTCCAGCCTAATATGGCTTCCAAAGCTGACAGCTAGTTTTTCAGGAGAGCTTTTCAAAGGGCTCAAAGTTTCTGCTAGATCTTGCTCTGTCTACTTGTGACTTCCTTCTGGAAATAGAGACAGCCAATACTAACCTTGACCTAAAGCCAGGTTGTTTAACACTTCTTCCCTGAAAACCATCAGGATGATAAGTAGTATAAAAACGCAAAAAAAGCATGCACATGTAAATTTATGCACATTCTGGTCCAAAGGTTATTTTCCAGTTTGTGCTTGCAACCAATAATTAAGTGACAATCTTACAGCAAAAGGCAAAAAAAGAGCCTGTTTGACATACAAACAGAGGGTTTCCAGGAGTGGGTGGGTAGCTCAACCATGCCAAACTGGCAGGCACAATGCAATGGCAGGAGCAATTGGAGATACAAATGTTAAAAAGGACTCTGGCATACTTAAAAAGGGGTGGGACTTAAACTATTTGACATAATTGATGTCAATGAGCACAATGAGCACAGATACCCAATTTTGAAACCAATGGATTTTTCTTGAACTCGTCTTCATATGAAACCAGATGCCTGTAAACCACTTCTATTATTTCATCTGTCACACTTTTTAATGACCAGTCCAAAAGGTATGTCTATGTGGCTAGAGGTTGACTTCTTTGCTACTTCACATGGCTGTGTCAGTTATAACACACAAAGTTTTTGGTTTTTTTTGACCATATCTTATTTGTCGTGCAAAAATATTGACCCCCCCTTGATGGCAGGAAAGAAATATAGAAACATTTTGTTGCTACCTAATCTTCACCTGGATTTTTAGATTGATAGTACACAAAATAAAAGCCAGTTTGATGTAGTGCTTAAGGCACCAAGCTAGAAACTGGGAGATTGTGATTTCTACTTGTGCCTTAGGCAAAAAAAAAAATCCCCCTTTTTTCATCCCTAGAAAAGAGGCAAGGACAAAGAAGTTCAGAAACCTTGGCAAGAAAACTGCAGGGACTAGCATAGGCCAGGAGACAACAATGAGTCAAGGGTGCTTACACATGCATGTGTGCGCGCACACATATCCACACAAGGCCCGAAAATATACATTTTCTCAGCATAGAAAAAATGATTAGTGTAATTTCTCTATTAGTTTGGAACGTAATTATAGCTGATGAATGAAAATGATATGTAGAACACTATTATATACCCAAAGGCTACTTCAGAACCTTTTAAATATCTTTTTTAATAGTACTGAATTGGTTTCTAACATCCTATAGTTAACCCCTGAAAATAGGAAAATGAGCTCTTTCTGCCACATCCTA